>JBAMBS010002185.1:0-107730 GCA_037044455.1 Zygothrica quintamaculata
TAACTGGTCTCAATTATTCTCTTGTTGCGATATTAATGAGGCCACGTGTTTTTTTAAATTAAAAATAAGCTTTTCTTGTTTTTGTAATTTTAAGAGAATTTTTATTATTTTTATAGCCAACTTTTAAATTAAAGTATTATAATTGCTTGGTTGCTTTATTTTTACCACAGCTCTAATTTTGTTTGCTGTTGTTGCACTTCAGTTGATTTCCAGTGATCACTTTAACAATTTGGTGCTCAACTTAAAACTGAAATAAACTTAAACAATTAAAAGAATTTGAAAATAGTTGCTTAAGGTAGCTGTTAGCTGATTTTTGTTCTACTGACGTTCAGCCGTGATTTATGTGGCCTAAGCTTAACACCGCAGAAATCTGTGCGGCTGTGTCAATTTGTTTTGCGTGCACCCTAAGAAAGTTGCGGAGTGGGTAAGCAGAGAGAGAGAGAGAGAGTGCGACGCACGACGCATCTGGCTAAAAACTGGGCCAAGTGAATAATTAAGCGGTTTATAAACATTTGTCTCAGCCAGCCAGCCAGCTAGTTAGCCCAGTCGGGTCAAAAAGGAAACAGAGGCACCCACAGCCGCAGCCGCAGACGCAGCTGAAGACGTTGGGCTGGGTAAACAGAGCACTCACACAGTTAAACAGGTCAGAGGCAAGTTGGTAACCGCCTACGCATTATTTATGCCAGCTGCTGCTGTTAGTGTTAGTGTTGGTTGTGATGGCCAGGAATCCAGGAAGAGCCGAACACCATGCCTTGCTTTGGCTTGGCATGTTTAGTTGTGTTTGTGCTATGCAAACAGGCTAACTGGGCAGGCCAAACTGTCGAGGTGGCTGAGGTTCAACTTAAAGTTAACGCTAATTTGCTTGGCCCTTCAAGTTGGCCAGCAAACTGCAACTATTTATTTTTAATCGCATGCTCCAATTGCAAAAACAATTTAAAATCAACTTGCTCGTTAAGTGAAGCGGCATACACATTGCTGGCATGGAGGGGCATGGTGTATGAGGCAGAGACAGTAGCAAAAGCCCAGTAACTGCAGTTACTTCTGTTACACGCTCTGCCCTCTGCCATAATACGTAAACCTCTTTGGATCCTGCTGCTTTTGCTGCTGCATTTTCGACAAGTGCTTTTAACATTAAATATTCATTTACAGCATTAAGGGCACTCGAAGTCACGCGTTAACGGGGCAAAAAAAAAAAAAGAAAAGTTTACTAGGGCTGTTGGTGGTAGGAGGTAGACTGAAAGGGTGGCAGGTAGTCAGCCAACTGAGAACGTGGCGCATCAAGCAAAACGGACTGAGCCGCACATTAAGTGAATATATGCCTGGCTTCAAAATCACAAAAAAAGAAATAAGTTTTTGGCCACCTGCAGCGGCCAGCAGGTACTGGCCAAGTTAAGCTACGGTTATAGTAGTTATAGGTTGTTGTTGCTGCCGTGTTTGGGCCCGCTTGTTAGCGGCAACTGCTTGATTTTGTTTCACTGCCGTCGTTTCATGGCCAAAAGCTTAACAACCACAAGAGAGTAACGCATTTATACCGACGGAGAGACAAACAGACGGCGTGAGAGAGAGAGAGAGAGAAGGAAAAGCAGAGTTTTTGGTAAGAGAGAACTTTGTTTTCGTTGTGTTCACTGCGCTTCGTCAATAGACGTCTAGGATCTCTTTACTACCAATTGGTTAGTTGCTTACTCAATTCAATTTTCAGTGTCGCATGTTGCCTGACGCTAGGCAGAACATGGCTAACACACTAAATGTTGCCTTAATAATTATTTTTAAGCAATTTAATTATTCTGTTTATAAGAGTATGAAGTCAACCGATATAATACTACTATATGCATTTCATTAAGAATTCTTAGAAAACCATAACTTAATAAAGTAGTATATATACTTATATACTTAATAGCTTTGTTTATAGCTAAGGCAACAAATTCATACATAAATCGCTTGTTTTAGATTTTATTTGCTGACAAGTTTGTTGCATTATAATTTGGGGTTAAATTTAGTTATTTATTTTACTAAATATATATGCAGGTTGACTATTTATAATAGACCGCTCTATTTGATTAATTCGAGTATACTTAGCTAATGAAATTATTTATATATATATATATCTCATATATATTCTAAGAAGTTTCCTTTACTGATGTTGCTTTTGGTAGTAAAGTTTTAGCTGTACTTAATGTAAGGTGAACTAATGTTAGTTAGACAAAGTGGAACAAAGTCGTCGTATACTAATTTCACACCATAAACGCATTTATGCACAATTAAACACAAAATGAATTACTTTTTATGTACTTAGGGCCACATATGACAAAATTTGGATACGTGGGCAACCCGAAAGCATTTTCAGCTTTGTGTAATGATTAATGAATGAAGTGTATGCTAGAGTGTTACCAGGTGTCAGTGTGTTTGTGTGTGTGTGTGTGTGTACTATATGCGTGTGAGTGTGTGTATATGTGGAAGCACTCCTTCACAGTTGACTTCACGGTTGACATCATAATGTGACTATTGCTGCCTAGAAGCGTTGACAGCACGTGGCATTCTGACCAAGTACAGGTCAAAGGCCCTAGTACAAAATCAGCACAGAGAATACATTAATTAAGTAAATTTAATTAAAGATAAAATCAATGTACAATGTACATACATGTACAACAATTTCACTTCAATCTTAAACACAAAAAATGAACACAAAACAACAACAAATCTAAGCAATACTGCGGAGCATTTGAAAATTTATATGCAAGCCGCATGTTGCGCGCGAATGGCACATGTTGCCAAACATTTGCTTCAACAAGCGCTTTTTACACACACACACACACACATACTTAAACAACACATGTATATAGAGTAGTAGGGTGTGCATTTATGGCAAATGCCCAACACATTGGCAAACATAAAATTTAAACATGCATAGGCCAAAAATTCAACACAGAATACAATACAAATACATAAACAAACAGACAGCATGAAAAGTACAAGACAGTATATTGGGGGATACAATTTATATATGATATAGACGAATATGGAATACACTTTACACTAAAATAGATAAAGAATAAATAGAAAAAGCCAAGGGAAGATTAAACTGGATTGGGAAGGCGCCAAGGTTTTGCTTTTCGCAGCAAATCTATAAACATTTTATATCAATTGTAAAATTTATATATAAAATAAAATCAGATTTGAACAATAAATAGTTTAATATACATATTATAGTAAGATTGACAAATAAGAACTGTGCCTTTAAGGTAAGTGTTAATATTTTGTATATAAAATTATAAACTTAAAGTGAGAAACTTATTAGGAGCTTCAGCTAACTATATTTATAACTATTTTTATAACTACTTATATATTTAGGTAACTGACATTATATAGAGGAGTTTATATTTAGAAATGTTGAGCTATATTTATGATTTCATCGATTGATTTTGGTTTCTTTCTGCGTGTGTGTGTGTGACCCTAGAAGGCAGCGGTTGCTTGTTGTTTGCTTAGCTGCCGATTGCATGGGCTGCTAAGCAGCTTAAGTAGCAGAGTACACACATTGACACAGACACACGCGCATACGAACACTTATATATGCAGACATATATGTATGTATTTGCACACACGTAGAGTGTATACATTTGTCTTTATACATATATGCGACACATATTTGCATATTTGCGTGCCGCTTAAAATATTTGCGCTCTTGGTGCGCCTGATTATGGCGCTTAAAGAAACACTTAAAAAGGCAACCAGATACAACAACAACAGCAACAACAAGAGGAGTAGCAGCAGCAACAGCAGCAGCAGTAGTAACATTGGTGAAAAGCAAAAACAAAAAGCACGTAAAACTGCGGCAAGCAGGCCGACAAGTGCCAAGCGCAATTGGGGTTAATATCCTTGCACGGAAATATTCTCACACAAACATACATTCACACACACACACACACACACCTACAGAAATACAGGATGTACGTTATGGTAGGGGCACAATGAATAGGGAATAACTGAGAGAGATATAAATATAGAGAGTAAAAGAGTAAGAGAGAGTGAAGGCAGGGGGTTTGGAGCACATTTTTTGAATTATTTATGGTTAAGTTTATGGCAAAATTTTTGAGTTGAATTTATATTTTTTTGCTGCTTAGAAATTTTCTTGGCGTTTGTTTTGTGCTTTGAGTGCCATGAAAAATACGCAAAAATTAATAAAAAGTTGTTGCATAATAAGCAGTTACTATTGCTGTTGTTGCTGCCGATGTTGTTGTTGTTGTTGTTGTAGCTGTTCAGGTTGTTACTGTTTTAGCCTTGCGTGCTGGCCAAATTAAAAGCCAACAATGTCTGGGAAAACAGGCAGCAAATGAAGCAAAACTACGACGTGCTGTTATTTGTATACGAGGATCCCAGAGATTTTTGTCGCCTTGCGCTAGGGGCCATAAATTCGTTTAGCTTGGCGCATTTTTTGTGCCCCAAACAGCGTATAGATAGTCCTTTTATACAAAGTCTTTGTATATGTAAGTGTATCTGTGTGTGTGTATGTACTTTGACATTTACAAAGTGAGAATTTAATTAAAGTTAATGAAAGTGCATGAGAGTTGCTGCCTGTATGTATGTTCTGGCAGCGAGCCAGCAATGTCAACCTTTACTACCACTCAGCGAACACTGTTTGGCCATTGCTGTTGATGTTGCTGTTGCCAATGCTGTTGCGATTGCGATTGCTATGGCCATTGCTATTGCTACTGATGTTGCTGTTAGTGTTGCTGTTGCTGTTTACGGCTATTGTGCGGAGTGAGTGTAGAACAAGGTTGGATTGGGTTCATCGTTAAGGCGTAGCGCCCATCAAAGCTTCATTGATGAGCGCACCCACTGCAGACAGAGTGAAGTTAAAGTCCGCGTCACACACTGCGTATGCTTAACAAACAAATCGAAATGGAAAATTGACACCACAAAATTCGAAATCCAAGCGCACGACTGACCCAAATTCACACTCAACTGCATTGTGGCTCCTCATAGCCTCTGGCCCTCATATTGATGCTCATTCACTTGTTTCCGTCCTGCACACATACAAATACACAGAGAGAATCATTATATACATTGTTTGGCGCACATTGCGTATGATTAATTTAAGCAGCATTGAAGCGCTACAGCACGAGGCTAAAAGGTGTTTTGCTTTTAGCTTTACCTATGGCTATGGCCATGGCTGCTGCTGCTGCTGCTGTTGCTGGTGGTGCTGCTGTAGCATTTTCTGGTCGATAAATTTAATTTACACAAATTAGTCGCGCGTTGTCGTAAAAACGCAATCGAAGCGACGGACGCGAGCTGCAAAGCACAGGACAAAAGTTCAGCATTAAAACAAAAAGCTAATTAATTAAAACACCTCGCCAGCAGCTTTTCCTCTTGGTCAATCGTATTCTCTCTCTTTCTCTATGTGAATTGTTGATTGGAATGTGTGAGTGGCTGTGTGTGTTTGTGTGTGTATGAACTGAAGGCAATAAGAGATGAATAACAACGACTTCCAATCGCACTATAAAATCAAAAAGAGAAAATTAATCAAATTTATTTCAACAGAAACAATAAATTAAATGAAAATGTTTTTTAAATTAAATGTAAAAAAAAGTAGTAAAATTGTTTTTAATGCATTTTAACAGCCTTTCACTTAACTATAAAAAAACCTTCTCTGTATGGTTAGACAATATCTCAATGTTTACAGTGTATAATGGAAAGGCGTGGCAGTTGTCGACGTTGCTAATTATTTGACCATAAATCTTAGCACTGGCTGTAGTTTTTTCTTTTGTATTTGATTCTTCTTTTCCATTTTCTTTTTGTTTGTTGTGTGTATATATTGTGTGGTCCCATGTCAATGTCACTGACTCCACATCCTTTTTGTATTCCTTTCTATTCTTTTTTGGTCTGTGGGTGTCTTCTCAGTTTTTGTTAAAGTTAAAGGTACATATAAAGTTACTTACTGGAGGCAATTTGTTGTTTTCCAGTTTTTGGGTGGGGCCTTTCATCAATCTTTCAATAATTTTATTGCTGTGGGCGAGAGGGAAGGAGAAAGTGGAAAAAGGCTTTCCGCTTTTTGCTGATTGAAAGAGCAAATAAAATATGCGAGTCCACGATCGCCTGTGAAATTCAAAGCGCAAATTTGTGAGCATTTCCGCAGCACGCACGTAGCCCAGACCTCAGGACTTCTCTGAATTGTAGTCCAAAGGACGAATGGAGGGTTGTACGGTGTCTCTTTGCTGACCCAACCGAGCCAGGATGAGCTGTCAAGCGTGCGCGTTTTCATTTTATTGTCCTGTCTGCGATTCAAACTCAAACCACGAGTCAAATACAAAGTATGGCCCTTTCTTAAGATGCGCTCGATGGTCGTCCATTCGGCGCTGAGTGGTAATTTATGGCTACGCATTTGGTTTACTAATAATATTCCCCGTCAGCTATGTGGTTTGTTCATCGAACCGGCCTAATCACGTTGCGTCCGATTCTTTGCTTTAGGTGTCTCAGTTTCGATTTTGCTCCTTTGTTTACCTAAGTAATAACAATAAATTAATCGTTGCTCCTTGTTGCAAATGGCTTGGGGGCATCAGGTGGAGCTGGAGAATAGACGGCCATTAGTCTTTGTATTACATTTTATGCTTTGTATTTTTAATTATGTGCCTAATTTTTTTTCCTTTTTTTTTGCTCATACCTAGTGGATTATACACACAACCACACATACGCACAACACTCACGCATATTTCTCTATGAATATTACGTATACGCATAGGAAATATGGCGTGTCGAGCTGTTAATTGCCTCTATCAATGCGGTTTCCTGCACGTTTTACATGTGTTTATAGATATCTCGATGTTGGCCATATACCTATTGTTGTTGTTGTTGTTGTTGCTCTTGCTGTTCATTCCAATTGATGTTTTAGTTGTATTTGTTGGTATTACCTAATTGTGTGTAATGGTTCTGTGGCTAGTACCATACACATATATTAATATACAATTTTTGTGTTTGGCTTCGTGTTGTGCATTGTTTCCAGGCAAAATGGGTATAATTGGTCAAATTGGTAAGCAATATAATCGCCACGAATGAAATTTACATTTGTTATATTCCAATAGCCTTGTTTCAATAACCAATAACGTAACTTGCGAACCAAATATTGATTGACATTCTTGGTTACACCAAAAAAAAGTTAAATAAGCTTAGCTCAATAGATATTTGTATCATTTTATATGTTTATCAATAAATATACTTGCTAGGACATGTGTGTAGTTGTCACCGCATCGTCATGCTCTACGAAATCCACAATAATCTTTTCAGTAACTCTGCAAATATTAAAAGTTATAAATCAGCAAGTTAAAGGATGTTGAGCTTAATACTTGATACAGGTACGTTGACATTTCTTCAGTATGGACACTCCTTCAGTCTGGACACACTCGAAGTCTACAATTGATGAGTCATGCGCCACTGAAAATGTAATTCAATGTCAGGCAGTTGCTATAGCCCAATATAAGTTTTCAGTTGATACTAACCAAAAAGTTTTAAAGCAGACACCAGGCTTGGTCTAGGGCGAGGACGAGCGCTTGAACGTTTTGGTGGAGGTGTTGGAGCGGCTTGAAACAAAAACACTCAACAAGAGGTGACATTGCCCCCGCTGCTGTTGCAGTTGCATTCGTGTTCATGCATAAACAAAATGCCTGCTGCAAACAACCGGAAACTGACGGCAAACGACATTTGCGATATGCATCATATGCCTCTACCTCCTCTCTCTCTACTCTGCCTTATTCTTTACACATTGCCGCCCGATGTCACAGTGCAACGTGGAGTCAGCTACTTGGCATATTTCTGTCGTGTCATTGTTGCTTGTGCGTCTTTTTTCTGGTGCTTCTGCTTGTACTGTAGCTGCTGTTACTGCCGCTGTTGATGGTGGCGTCTGTTGTTGTCTGCATCTGTTAGCTTGCAGGTGCAATTATGACGCTGGCATTCAGATAGGGGAGGAAAAGAAGAGGGGGCGTGGCAGTGTCAGCGACACATAAACATTACATCATCAGCAACTTTTTGTAGCTGTCATAAAATACAACATCAACAACAACAGCAATGGGAACGAAAAACATAAATGGGCACAAGATGCATGCGAAAAAGACAACAAACTGCCAACAAGGACAGCAAATGAATGCTATCCTGCTGCATTTCCGGCTGCCGCTAAGCCGGCATGCTAAATCCTTGTAGCCCGCCTAACACCCTCTTGTCATAGCTCTAATGAGCTGTGTGTGCGAGTGTTCCAAGACCTTATATGGCTATGGGTATGTGTGTGTTGGTGCCTTCGCTGCATTGTTGTTGACATTTTTGCTGGCATATGATGCTTGTTAGTTACTTTTTTGTTCCTTACTGCTTTATGTTTTATGCGATCCTTTCCTCTACTATCTACTTCTGTCTCTCTCTCTCTCTCTCTTTCCTGCGCACTCTTATATGCCTTCGGTCCTTCATCGTTGCCCTCCTGCAGCGACAGTTCGCTTGTCGCTGTTCTGAAATATTTTCATGAGTTTTGACAGTAATGTGTCGCAATGTTTGTCCATGCTTTTTGTCTGCCAGCCAGCCAGCCAACCATCCAACATCCACATTTAGTCAGTCAGTCAGTCAGCCATTGTCTGCGGCTGGGCCAGAAGAGCGACATGTTTGTCTCGTTGTTGCGAGTGTTAAGCGTTGATTACACTTTCGTGTTTGCCGCTGGTTGTCACAACTGTTGTAGTTACTTTTTGTTTTTCTTTTTTTAGTTTTTGTTGTTGTTTGTTGTAGTAGTTGTCACTGCTGGTTCTTCTTGTGTTCATTTGGAACAGCTGTCCAGTGCTATCGTTATAAATAAGCAACAAAACTGGCAATCTTCCGACATTTATGCGTAGCAAAAAAAGAATGTAACATCAATGCACTAATTATTTTACATAAGAAAATTACGTTAATGTTATTAACAAAGTGCCAAAAATATCAGCGCTTAATATTAATAGAACTATTTAAGCTCAGCAGGAAATTGTTGCCAATTTAAAATGTTAAAAACTATTTTATTCAACAATTTAAATTCTAGTTAATTAATTAAATATATATAAAGAGATAAATAAATTTATATATAAAATAATTATAATAATAATTTATAATAATAATAATTTGTTAATATATATACGATAAATCGACATCTAATATGATTAAAATGCTATCGATATCGAGATGTAAGCTTATCTGTAGAAGCATATTCCTATCTGTTTCAGATTAGAAGTGTGGCTTGCAAAAGAATCTGAAAAAAGTTGTTTGGTTTTATTAGGTGTGTTCCTTAAAGTGAACTAGTGTTAAATATATGTTATTAAATGTGTAAAATATCAATTAATGAAGTGAAAAAGCAACGGGCAGATAATATATATCAGGTGGATTTTGTGGGCCATTTAAAGGGACATGTGACGCGGCATGGCGATCGTAAGTGTTTGTAATAATTAAGTTTGTAATCAATTAATAATATATAACTTAATAAGAATTGGTAAAAATGTTTCTTTATTTTGAATTTACAATAAATTCATAAATAATATACAAATTTGTACAGGTGCCAAGCAACATACAACAATGTCATTATTTACATACATATGGTAGTAAAGGTAGTGCGTATAGATTAAGATTTATACTAAGGATACTTCGTTTTTGTATATCTGTATAAAGTAGAGAACATATTCTTGTTCAAAACCAGTGCGTCAATCTATTTATTGATTTGCATATGTCTGGCAGTAACACTCTGATCTGATATCTACACATGCGAGCGCTTTGTTCTGAGTTGGTAACACACAAGCAGCTATACATTGCGTCTCTTTTACTGTTTAAGGCAACTTTGCTGTTAGGTTCATTTGTGATTAACACAACCCATTAAATTAGTTTAGGTTAAGGTTAAATATCAGATGTCCATATTGTATGTGTGCCGCAGGAGTTATTAAATGTCGTTATATTAATGAAAACAGATTTTGACTGATTCTCATTTTACCACAAATGCAAACTAATGTCCATCCATTTGTTTGGATTATTTTATACCTATATTGAATAAGGGTAATTAATATTGTTTATGAATTGATGAGAATTTACGTGGCTGACCTAAAGGATTGCCCATTTTTTTAATTCACATCACATTTTATGACAAATCATTTTAAATTAATAAATTTGTATTTACTTTGGCTGCTGGTAGCATGCCAAATAAAAACTAAATGCTGTCATAATTTTAAAAGACCCTGTAAAATGTTTGGGGTATTAAGTTTACTTTTTTTTACAAACGAATATAATGTATGACGGACTAAGGAACTAAGGAAATGAAGTAATGACTGACTGACTGAGTGACTGACGGTCACAAATCTTGCGTGAACTTCTGGTGTTGATAGCCACAATGGGCATTTTGGTGTTTTGGGCCCAACACAAGCACTTGAAACAGGCATTTCACATACCCCCACAGACACGCACACTCTCACAGATACACAGAGAGCAATACAAACACTTGGTGAATGTAGTCGTAACAAGCGATATTTCATGTACATGCCATATATCAATGTCACTTTACTTTGGCAAACAGTTTCAGTTAATACACAATCAATGTACCAATGTGTTATCAATAATAAATTGCTGGCGATTTATCAGCCAATGCAGCCAACAACAAATACGGCCAAAGCGTCTCTCACACTACAACACTGAGAGAAATATTTAGTTAAGTAAACATACACCTGTGCATCAGATATCTTATTTATATTATTCTCTAGGCTTTGCCACACTCGAGTAGCTTTCTTCTGAAGGCAGAAGTTTAATTCACTCTTAAATTTTTCTCAGTGTATCTACAGTCTTAACTTACTTTACAACAACAATAACAATAGTAGCAGCAGTAGAAGCAATAGCTACAGCAATAGCAAGCAGCAGGCGACAGCATCAACCAGGAATTCTGTTGAGACACTTGCCCACGCGTTGGGAGACTTTTAAATCCACCCAAACCGCCAGCCGCATGCGAAAGTCAAACATAAATCGCTGGCAGTGTATGTGTATCTGTGTGTAAAAATTACGACCCAGCACATGCGTGTGTATGTGTGTTTTTGGATTGGTGTTTGTGTGCGTGCAAGTTATGCGCAGCATGCAAAACTATGCACGTGCCGGTTGAAGTGTATAAATGTGCTGGTTGTGGCCCCTGGCGAGAGGTAGCTGCTGTCTAGCTGCAACTCCTGCCACTGGGCTCTGACTTGTGGCTCCTGGCTACAAGCTAACAGCTCTCGGCTCTCGACTCTCGGCAAACGGCAGCCGGCAACCGGCAACCCGCACCCGACTCCTACTAGTATTCCTTACCAGCGACGACAATGTCGCTCGACCGACAATGCGAGTCATGCGGTGGAGTCATATCGGATGACAATTAGGCCCTGGTCATCAATTCCAAGTGCACAAGCGATAAATCTTTGGTAATTGTGTATGTCTGTGTGTGTGTGTGTGTTTCTTTTTATGTCTGTGCGTGTGCCTGTGTGTGTACTCTCTGTGGGAATGTATGAGCATCTATACATTTGTATGTATATGTCAGATTGGTATATTGTAGTTTGGTGGGCCATGCCAGGTTAAGAGCTGGTAACACCTACAAATTGTAACCTCGTTTTTTGGCTAACCAAAAGGAAATATTCACTCGTGGGCGAAATTGAAAACCTTCATTTATGGTTGATACTACTACATATCAGAGTACTTGAGGTTGAGCACTTTAATGACCAAAAGCATTGACTCAAATTGCTTTGGTTTCAGTTACAAATTGTTTATTAAGGCAAAAGGCAAACTATTTCGATTAAAATTTGAATTGATTAATTGTTTAGATTGCAAATAAAATATTTATTTATTTGATTTAAATTTAATAAAATATTTCAAATAAATGTGATTAGGGTCAATTTAAACAAGTTACAAAATGCATTAGGCCTAATTCATTTGGTAGCTTCTGTAAACTGAATCCCTTTAAATGAAAAGTGTAAAATGTTAAAACAAGGAGCAGGGTTCAAGAGCAGCTAATTAGTTTTTGGAAATGCCGCAGGATATTTTAATGTGAATATGCAAAACATGTGTTAAATTACATGAGCATTTATATATTGCATATGTATGTATGTATGTGTGTGTGTATGTGTGTAGGTGATGTATAATATTTATGCTAAATAATTGAAAATATTATTTTCCAAGTTAAATGTGTCACATTTCCTGTTGACTTTAATTGTTGTCAAGCCTGCCAGGCGGATGACGACATTGCAGTTTGTGAAGGTTGTGGGTTAAGAGGTGAACAGAGCTTAGGGTGTGTATGTGTGTGGTATAGGATGCAAGGCATGCGGTGTGTGGTGTGTGGTGTACGGTATACGGTGCGTATGCGTAACTTATCTTACCGTTGACATAAATGACATTTTAAGGGCAATAAGTTATTTCACATTATGTCTTTGTGGCTGTACTATCTTTAAGTGTATGTGTGTGTGAGTATGTTTATATGCATGTAGTATGTGTGCTAGTGTGTGTATCCGTATGTGGCAACTGAGTTAAGCCCGAAACAGTAGGGCGTGCGTACAAGCCAAGCTACAAGCGGTCGGAAGGACATCAGGACCTGGTGACAGACCGACGAGCTGCCTGCCTGCTGCTCGAGTTGTTAACAACTATGAGACTATGGCACAAACTTTATGAATGCTGTGTATGGTTGTGTATAAGTACTTCTATATGTGTACGTGTGTATGTGCATGCATATGTGTGTGTGTGTGTGTGTGCCTGTGTGTATGTGTACTGTAAGTGTTTGCACCGCATGCGGAAGTCACATGTTTGCATTATGTGTCCTTTGGCATGTCCTTGCTGGGCTGCTTGCTGCCAAGCCAGGATGACTGGCTTCTGCCTGCGCTTGTTTACACTGCACTACTTGCTGCATTTTGTGTGCAACCCTGCACCTTGCCCCATGCCCCTTGCCCCTTCAACCCAGCTCAATGCCCACAGTGCCCAAACAGTTTTCATGCATAAATTTTATATTTTGGTTATAGTATGCGTATACGTGTCGGTCTATATATAAATATATATATATATATATATTTAGTATATACGTGTGTATATGTACTTGTATATATATGTTTGTGGGTGCTACATAAATTTTAACTGCTGTGAAAATATTTGTTTAATGAGAAACTTTTAGCTGCTGTTGCCAACATCCGCCTTGGCCTTTGTCTCTTTAGGCAGTCAGCTTGTACTATAATTTATTAATTATTTAAATTAAGCCTTGCACAATAATTATTGTGCATTCCACTGTGCAAATAGATACTATACACAATTCGCAATTCACAATTCACATTTCTAAGCTAAGCTACTAAAATTGTCCACAAAATAATAAAGTCTAAACTATTGTCAATTATTATTTATTAAGAGAAATATTGAAAGCAATTTCATATACTAAAATTATTATAAACTATTTACAAGCAAAAATCGATTGCTATTATATATTCATTATATATTTAAAGCAAAAAAAACAACTATATATATACATACATTTAGTTTATATTTAATATCGATCTCAAGGGATAGGAAACTAACTAGGAGAATATGAATTTCAATGCAAATTTAATTAACAAGAAAATAGTATTACGAAATAAATTTTGATTAATTATCATATTTCATATTCTGCAAAAGAAAACATCATTTGCTTTGGTTAGTTAAAAAGCTAAAAAAAAAACATATATGTATCAACTCTTATTTGGCTTTTGTTTTTCTTCGCTTCACATTCATTTGATGAAATGTAAAAGAGAATAACCAGTGGGAAGGGAATGTGTAAAATTAATCGGTTATATTATTTTGCAAGCGAATTTGTTGTATTTTTTTTCCATGGCTTCGATTTGCATTCATTTTAACTTTTTTTTTTACTTTTGTATGTTTATTTTCGTTTTTGCTTTTGCTTTTTCATATTGATTTATTTGCGTGTGAATGAAAAATGGCTCAATTCAGTTGCTGTATAATTTTCCATTGAGTGCAATGGCTGCTGTTCGACATTTACATGTGCAGAAAAAATTAATTGGGTCGACTTTATGTTACTCTTTCTCTTCATCTCTTAGTCCCTCTACTTGTACTTCTACTTCGACTGGCTTTTCTGAGCAAATACTGATTGCAATTGCACTTAAATTGGTAGCATGAAAAGGCGCTTAAATGACGTGTTAAGGTTGCCAATGTAAAAAGGTCCTCAGGCGACTGCATCAATCATATGCCACACACCAAACACATACACAAAACACACACCACACACCTGTAGCTATGCTAACTACAACATAAGTACAACTTGGAGTTGACTTGCAAATGCAGCAACTAAATTGATGTGAGCTGCTGCCTTTTTTTGCTAGTCCTTAAACCTAGGAGTCAATAAGATAATTCAGTTATACGAATTTATTTAAATATCAGCTAATGTTTACTATTTTCTTTGCCACACCCTAACGCCTACAATTGTCTAGACAATGCGAGTTGCATGAACTCATTTGTTTGGTAAAATAAACTGCAAAAATAACAGCAGAAGCAGCACCTTCTGCGTCTCTAGCTGAAACTCAAAACCGAAAAAACAAATGTCAAATTGCCAGGCAAAAGTCAACTACATAAGAATTGAATACCCAACTTGAATATATTGTATATATATGTGTGTGTGTGGTTGTGCGTGTATGTGGAATTCATGGCATGTAATTAATGTTTACTCCGCAGCGCCCACTTAAACTGGTCGGCTGAAGTGGCATGAAAGACCAAGTCATGCCATCTAATCACCAAGTGCCCCACCAAGTGCTGAGCGCAAGTCACGCTGATAATGTAGAACTGATTAAGTGTGTCCTTGTTTTGAAAACGGAATGCAGCGGAAACAGCAACAACATAAGGATATAAATGTTCCCCTGCAGTGTAACAATCATGAAGTACAGGAATTCATTAATGAACATTACTTGTTTGATTGAAGGTATGCAGCTATTATTATTTAAGTACAATAACTGCTGCAGGTTAAACTATGTTAAAGGTCACTTTGATAATTGTTTGTTAATTGATCGAAAGCCACTTAACAAGTTAGTCCAATAGTCCATGTCAAACTACAATGTAATACAAACTATTTTAAGTTTTTAAACCTATTTAATTTCTTAATTATAATGCATTAGAAACTTTTGGGCTTGTTAACATACCAAATTTATTATTTATAATAATTCCCATACAATATTGATATTGATAAATGAAATTATCGTAAACTTTTGTATGAGAACTTGTATCTATAAATATATATATATATATATATATATATATATATATAGTTTCAATAAGTTTAATTGTGCTTTATTGAAATAGTTGTATATATTTATGCCTAAATTATTCCGTTTATTATTAACTGAAGTCAAATCTAACTACTAATTACTGCAGGATAAAGGGAAGAACTCATTACTTTTACGTATCTCCTTTCTTGTCGTTTCAAGTCCTGTTCTATTTTTGGGAGTTATCTATTAAATATCTAACACAAAATCCCTGAACAATGTGAAAACGGCATTTAAATTGAATTTCGTTATACTCATTCTATCAAAGGACTAATTCAACAGCTGCAAATGGTCCCAAAAACTCGTCTTCACATAAGGAAATAATATCAGATATGTGTGTGTTGGAGTGTGTGTGGGTGTGTGTGAATAGAGTCTAGTATTTATGTGTGTACTAATGTGTGTTGTAGTACAACAACATGCTTGTTGTTTTCACTTGAATGGACCTAAGGATAGTTGTTATTGCTATTCCTGTTGCTGTTGCTGTTGGCCAAAATCCACATCTGCATGGCCTACAAGTTGATTGTTATTAATATAGTTGCTTTGCCAGCCTTAGATACACACGGCTGCCAATTGCTGTTGTTATTCTAGATGTTGTTCTTAATGTATGTTATTGTTGTTGTTGCTGCTGCTGCTGTTGTCATTTCAGCTGTTTGCTCAGAAAGAGAAAAACACGGCCAAATTGCTGCAATGAACAAAACATACACACGGACAGACATAGACAATAGACAGACAATACACTTGATTAAGACACAGCAGGACGTAGACGAAAAGGACATATATACGCATATGGTTGAATAGACAAAGCAACGCCTTTGATTGTGATTGTGATTGTGATCAAGATTAAGTTCAAGTCAAGAATCACATCATAGAACAACGCAAAACAACTTATTCATCAATTTGTGCGCAATTCCTAAAATAGTCAACAAAAATAATAGTAAAAGTCTCTATCTACGGCTATGGGTGTCTGTGTATGTGTATATACATCTAAGTATGTGTGCAGTTGAAGGTCAGCTGCTGAGTTAGCACAAAAACAACATCAAGCCACAATAACATAAGCAACATAAGCTGAGTTTCTCCTTAATTGTATTCTGGGCGCACAAAAGTATACTATGAATTTATATAGTCTTTTGACGGAAGTATAGAGGAACTGAAATCGAAATCACTTTGAGAGTAAAGTAAGCCCGGCAAAGGGTCCAAATTATGCTTAGGAATTTTAAAAAATACAGATAAATTTTTATATCCTTAGCCCATAAAATATGATTAAAAAGGTCCTTTAAAATCGAAAGCTTAACTTCCTTAAACATTCTCTATACCAAACACCACCTTGTTTGCCCACAGGTACTCAATGGCAGACAGTTTGCTCTGTGTATCCTTTAGGTAAAGTATAATTAAGCACTTATTCTTATAAGCTTGATTAAAATCCTGTCGCTAGCCTTGAAAATCAACAATCAGAGCAACTGCCTGTTGTGTGGCACCGCACACAATCATTTTGGCAACAATTCTTGTCGCTTTATATACAACTATGAAGCACGTCTAAATACATAAATATATATATATATGTATATATTTATATGTATATGTTATGTATATAAATTCATATGAATGTCCTTCCATGTTAGCTTAAATGTCTTGTGTCTGTGTGTGCGTGCGACATTCAAAAGGATAACTAACTATGGAACAACGATAATGGCAACGTCTACACACATAACGGGTTGGCTATTATTGCTCTGCCACTCGACGTGTTTGTGTTTCCCCAGTCAAGTCTGTGCATGTGTGTGGGTCTGCATGTTAGTGTTTCTATATATATATATATATATAACATGTGTGTGTGTTTGTATGTGTATATCTTTGGGAATGTGTTGAAATTGTTTCAAAAAGCTGACGCTTAGCATTATCGCCTTTTACGTCATCTTCAGTGTGTATGAGTATCTTTCTACGTGTGTGTGAGCTTTAGCGACAATTCATGCATAGCCACACATACGTATGTGCCCTAACAGTATGTGACTGTGTGTGTGTCCATCACATTATATGCATTTATATATTGTAAGCATGACACGACGATTCCTTATGTCTGGCGTAGGGGCGACAGTTGCCCCCTGGCAGCGGAAATGTCAACAGTGGCCATTGGCAACTCTAGCAAAACAGGCAATAAAGCCACAAGAAGTACACACACATACACACACAGAGTCACATACGTAACATAAGTGCGTATAATGGATTGATGGTGGGGCGTAGACAGCTCAAGAGCAAACTGAGAACATTATGAGGCATAGACAGCCATTATAAGTGGAGTACCTTAAGATGTTTGCGAACCTAAAAGATGGCTTTAAAGCGGGGATGTATTATAGATGCGTATTTGTGTGTGTGTGTGTGTGTGTGTCCTTTTAAAGCTGTAGCTGTAGCTGCAGAAGCCAAGACCTGGTATAGGTTAACTTGTTAATATTATCAGTTTACATCATCATTCAATTCCATAATTTGATGCTCAATTTCGTTTTGGCTTAAACCCTTCTGATGGCCATCCTTGTGGCTAGGTTAAATGTGTTGACCTTGTGCCGCCTGTCAACCATTTATCGCACAACGTTTATTTTTTCTTCTTTCTCTCTTTTTTTTTTATGCTGCTGCTGTACAAAATTTGTTTGCCAAGTTGTCAGGAAAATGTTTTCGATTTCGTTTGCTGAGATTTCGATCTAATACAGCACATTTGTGGAAAGAGAGAAAAAATGTGTTGCATATTTATGTGAGGCCAGGACACGACCCTCATTTCATTTCTGTCACACGGCGTTATTTATGTGCCTCTGGCCATATTGTCTAGCCATCGATAGCTTCTAGGGTCAAATGCAAATAAATATGCGAATCGCGTTTACCCAACACAAAAAACCAAGCAAAATAATCAAAAAAAAAAAAACAAATTTTCACACAGACGCATAAATTGTCAGGTTGGGCATTTTATTTTTCAGTTTAATTGGATTGCAGCTGCTGCAAATTTTTTTTTATTCTTATTTTTGTCATAGCATGGCAGCCACTCTAAGCCAAATTGAGCCGCCGAAACGTGACATTTGGTAACCAAGACAGAGAACCACATTGAGTACCCCACTTCACACAATGTTGTTTTGAATGTTTGAAAAAGCGCATCTGTGGTTCTGAGTTGCATTTTGACGCTTTGTGGCTAAGACGCCGACTTGAAACTCGCGACTTGTCTTATACATAATTAAATTCTGTATTTGCAACATGTTTCCGTTGCGGATTGCGTAAGATTCGCTTACCACCACTTGACCCAAATTCGACGTCTCCATACTGCCATTCAGTTGCCTGCCTAAAGCTTGCCTGCTACCTCATGCCGCATGCTCCATGCCTCATGCCCCATGCCACATGCTTCATTCTTCTTTCCTCTTGGTTCATGTCGTCTGTAGACTGCCAGCTGCCGACTGCCAACATAGAAATAAAATGTTTATTTTGCATTTTATTTTGGCGCATGCCAAGCGCTAAAATTATTTACGCAGCATCAGGCGTGTCATTTGCATGTGCCACGCCCATACCCCAAAAACTGTGTCCTTTTACTCACGCTACTTTTCAATGCATTGGTCTTTCTTTTCTCCAATCCGCCTCCTGTCCTGCCACAAACTAAATGACAGCAATGGGAACAACGACAACAACAACAGCAACAACAACCAATGAAACCCACAAAAATACGCTAAAAGTATTTACATTTGACTTGGAAAAAATTATACATTTCCGTGCAAATAAAAAAACCAAAGCAGAACCAAAACCACAAGCAGAAGCAGCAACAGCAATTGCAAAACCAACAGCAGCAGCATCAGCATCAGCATCAGCATCAGAAACAGCATCAACCAACAGCATTTGCTTATGGATAAAAATAAAATCAAACTAGAAGAAAAATAAAAGACAAGTTATATAGTATTAAACGAATATGGAATACACTTTATGCAGGAATAGATAAAAAATGAAAATCTAAGATAAATTGCCGAAACAACTAAAATTTGTTATATCCTTCTTGTTATCGTAGTGCAAAGATATCCTTTTCTATTGCAGAAGCAAAAGAAGAATGAAACAATTCTTTAGTCTAACTCTTTTGATATATGTTTATAAGTTTTAAAACAATAACTACTGTTGTACTTATGGTGTTCTTTAGTCCTTATAGTGTCCTTTATTGGAAAATCTCTAATTTTTGTGTAGCATTCAAATGCACAAATGCTCTATGCTCCCTGTTATGAAAGAGATGAGAGAAAATAAAAAATAAAAGAAATGCTTTGCCAAAGCGGGAATAAGCGTCAAATCCGCAAACAAACACTGTGACAGCAACAATGTGGGGTGTGGCTGGGGTGGGCAGGGATGTGGGTGTATTGTATATTGTAGTGGGTTGAGCGGAAGCATGTTGGGTGTGCAAGGATGAGGTAAATGTTGGTCGCACCAACTGAATGAAATGTACTCTCTATTGACATTTGATTCACAGAAGGGAGCAGTGAAAAAAAACGAAAGAAAAAGACAGAATTGAAAGTGGGAGAGGGAGCGGGAGGGGGAGTTGGAGTGAGTGTGAGTAGGCTAAAGGAAACCCAATGCGGCCCTCAATGTTATCCAGCAGGATGTCCAACTTCAGAGCCTTCGAATCCCGGAGTTCAGTTCCGATCCTGTTGCCAAAGCTTTTGCTCAGATTTCGCTGTAGCTGTAGTTCTTAGGAAAAACTCATTGGTTCAGCATTTGTTTTGTTATATTGTTTGTTTGTCTGTTTGTTTGCTCGTTTCGTTCGTTGTGTTTTTCGTGTCCTTTCGTTTCGTTTCGTTTCATTTCGTTTGGTTTGGTTTGGTTTGGTTTTGTGTCTGTTTGTCTGCGGATTGTGTTTCCTGTTACAAGGACTTAAACACAACTGTAGCTATAGCTGTAACTGTAGCTGTATCTGTATATAGTTGTATAGCTGTATAGATGTACCGTAAATGTCGTCTTGACGCATAAATTTACCTTAATTTGTTGCAAAATAATTTCATTCATTTACGTGCTGCCATTTACATTGCGATATGCCGTTGATAACTTATTTAAGCGACGCCATCGTCGAGCAACAAATTTGAACAAAATAAATTATCAAACTGTCACATTGACGTATCGTTGGGGTAAAGAAAGAGATGTATGTATGTATATATATATATATTGTAACAGAGGAAGAGAGAAACAAGCAGAGCCATGCGGTAGTTGGTAGTCAGCAGGCGACAGAGTAGACAGACAAACAGGCAACGTAAGGAGCAAGCCGTGAAAGCATAATCTAAAGCATCATGTTGCTCGTTTAAAGGATGTCAAAGGTTGGCCATATATCAGGAAGACATCAAACGCAGGCAAAGCTTCTGTAGCCCGTTAACAATTTCATGTAACAAATTCTTTGTGCTGGACATGCGAGACACACTCGCACATACACATGCACATAAACATTTTTACACAAACACACACACACACATGTACACATTTATACATACCCTTATATAGATACGGATACATGGACATTCGAGCTGTTTCAGATTTCCAATAAATATGCCTAGGGTGGCCTAGGTAGCTTGTTGTTGCCGATCTTTGCTGCTGCTGTTGTTTGTTGGTTGTTGCTGTTGTTGTGTGTTGCTGGTGTTATTGTTGTTGTTGTCGCTGCTACTGCTATTGACTCCCAGCTCTGTCGCTTATTTGACATTCTGACAGTTTCGACAGTTTGGTTCTCGTTTTACTCTACGACAAAGTGCGTGAGGGTTTCTCCCAGGACGAGCAACCAGGCAGGAGTGAAGCAGCTCGCTTCCGCTATACTAGCTTGTTTATTTATATGGCGTATTGTGTGTGTGTGTGTGTGAGTGTACCTTGCTGCGGTCGCCATACCCTGTGCCCTCTACCATGCCCCACCCCATACCAATCTACTGTACAGCTCGCTGCCAGCATGCATTATGCCGTAAACGCTGTTTTGTTGCGCAGAAAATACAGACGAGTCTGCAAAAAAATCGCTCAAAGTATCGAAAACCGTATAGCGCAGTATGTGACAGCTTCGATACTACTACCCCCGTCGCCCCTTTACCAAATTCCCTTTCACACTGTCAAAGTTGCCGCCCACCTATGCTCTAACCCCCAATAGATTTATGAAGCACTGAAACAGTGAGCTACGTGGCGTAGCTGGTTTTACTTTAGAGCTCCGAATAGCCACTAACAAGCGGCTGAAATGTGTCACTTACAACACTGAACGGTGGCAACAAATGACTCAATTTGTGGTAAGACTCCAGCCAATAATATGAATGATGTTTGTGTGTGTCTGTGTGTGTGCGTTTTTACAACTAATTTATGTTTATATCGAAAACTGATTTTACCTTTATAATGGGATTTTTTTTACTATTTTGTCAACTCTATTATTTAAATATAAAATCCATAGTACAATATTTAAGGTCTCAAGAATTATTAGCTGAAAATTATTAACCAAAAGGCATTGAATTAAAGTTAACAGCGTTAAGTTAGCCATGGATAAAATTGATTGGCCATTGGGCAATTCCGATTTGGGTTTAGAATAGCGTAATACATTGTCTATAGCAAATACATAAGAGTGCTCGTATTTTGAGTTTTTTGTTTGCAATTATGCGGCATTTTGGAAGCTGCTTTGTTTTGCCAGGCACACAGATACGGGCAACAGGATGATGATGCAATGGTTGATGGAAGCAGGGCAAGGATATGGTATTATGCTATTGTCCTTCATAGTGAGTGCTGTTTCTGTTTATTTTGTCGATTTCGCTGCAGGGGCCAATGGACGAGCTGACAAACAGACTCTAAACGGACAGTCAGAGAGACAGAGAGAGTGAGTAAGAGAAAGAGAGAGAGAGGCAGCTGAACAGACATCCGGACAGCTGTTTGCTTCATTGGCTGCCACAAAATATCAACAAGCATTTTGTTTATTTGCTTAGCGTCGACAACTACCAAATACAAAGAGCCATTAGTTTGTTGTGTTGCCAATGATGATGGTGTGTATGTGTGTATGTCTATGCATGTTTATGTATAGCATAGACTGGGCTAGGTATAGAGAGACTGGGTTGGGTTATGTTGAGGGTTTTTAAGTGCATGTTGTTTCAGCGTTTGTGGCATGCAACTGCTAACAATGAGTTGAAGTTGCAGCAACTGGGAGCCAACAAATGTTGAAATTTATGCAACAGCAATGCCAATAATCTATTGTTTTTAGCCTGTCTATATGTGACTGTGTGTATACTTCTCTGTTTGTTTGTATGCCTGTGTCTATGTGTATGTGTGTTTGTCTTTGTGTGTGTATGTATGTGTATGTATTTCAGGACAGCATGTGTAAACAGTATGAGTGAAAGCTGTCTCTAGAAATGTATTTGACTATTTCAATATTAAAGCAAAAGTTGCAAAAATTAGAAATAAAGCATGAACGAATAAGAATATCAGGATTTCAGGCATAATTGAAATAAAGGAAATTATTTTCAAAGTTTTAGAAGTTTTCTTTAAATATTTATTTATACATTACACAATTAGCTTTTTGTTTTGCCAAACTAATCGGATTACCAACAAACACACACTCTGAAGAGGGGAGAGGAATCAGTTTTTAAAATTGATTTTAAATACGATTTTGTATGAGAATATACTCTTGTGTTGTTTAGTATGAAATACTTATCTTTTGACTTAGAAATTCAAATTTAAGTTTGTAGCCAAAGTTAAGTCATGATTATAACTAAAAGTAACATAAAAACTATTTGTTGTTGTGGTAATGGCTATAACTATCTGTTATGGGTCGATAAAATTGCATTAAAATTTGTTTCTTTGTTTTGTGCATTTTATATTCTGAATGCAGGACAAGAGTAAGACTATATTGCTCCTTCCCCCTTTCTCTATCTACTACTACTACTTATTGTAAACAATGGCAGCAACAGCAACAGCAGCAGCAGCAGCAGCAGCAGTTGTTATCGATTGTTGTGACAGTTACCATGCAGCTGGCGTTCTGTTGCAAGTTGCAACGTTTTACTTGAAATTATTTTGAAACGTTTTTTGTTGTTGTTGCTGTTGTTGTTTTTGTTGTTGGCTTTGGTTTTTGTTTTTGTTTTTCAGTTGAGAATTTATGCAGTCCTTACATTGTTGGATCTGATCAATGCCATGGCCGTTGGCCATGTCAATGCACGATAGGATGTAAACTGGTAGAGCTGCAATTTAAATATTGCATGTGCTACGTTACGTTAGTATGCAGACAGGCAATGAAGGGGGCTCAGTTCCATGACTAGCTGCATGTACTACAGGTGCAGGACCAAGTCCAGAACTTTCCTTTCCTTTCGTTTCATTTCGTTACGTTACGCTATGGGTCGCATATGGTAGTACCAACATATTAAGCATAAAATTGTGTGCCAAACAACGTCGAGAAATTGAACAATGTGAAAAATGGCAAAAGCCTTGGCCAAAAATATAACCAGTAAAATGGGGGTGTGGCTGCAGTAACCGTTGCATTATAATTTATGCACATGCAAGCCATGGAGTCTGCCACTTAATCCGTGTTTAATAACACGAAACGAGCCCAGCTCAGCTCTGGGGCAGAGAGGAGTCGCAACCAACAGGAAATGGAGCTGGAACTGGTAATGGCTGTTAAAGTTGCTGAAGGAGCAGCTCGATCAACTCATATCGTGGCTGTAGCAACATTTTTTGAATTTTCTTTAATCGCTTTATGGGTTTCACTTTGGGTAATACTTTACGAAAATTTGTTTAAATTTGCTTTAGCTTCAATGCTGCTAAAGTTGTCGCTCTTGTGCATTGTTAACCATAGGTATGCTTTTTATCAGCCAAAGGTCTTAACACGCATACACAAATATGCCACACACACACACACATATACGCATACACATCTACATCTACTTGCATACTCTTTGACACACATAAACAAGATATGTGTATGTTTATGCTATTGGGTGGGGGGGGGGGGCTGTGAGAATGGGGCAAGGACTACGTCTGCGGGTTAAAAGCGAATCCTTATCGAAAACGTTTAAACGCACGCAAATTCCACGTGGGCAAGATAAAACATGCATAAGCCAGGTGGAAAATGGTCAAAGGGGCGTAGCAGACAGCACCCTATGTGTGTGTATGCGTATGAGTATATGTGTGTGTGTGTGAAAAATATGCCAATGTTAAATATTTGCCAGGCCTTGTCACCGTCGCCTTCGTCGTTGTTGGTTTGGCACCCCTCAGATAAAGCGTTAACTACAGTCTCAAACATACACACAGTCACACACATACACAGACACATAGAGGGATACATACACAGGGGACAATGTGCCTATGTGTGTGTGTATTGGTATGTGTAATCTCTTGCGTGCTTTACGCATTACCCATACACATACAACGCAGGACAATGTTGCAGGACACTTTGAATTATTCATTTACACGTCTTTTTTTATAGCTCTGCGAACCGTGGGACAGTTGGGAATGGTTTGAGGTGCTGGTGTGGTTTATTGGTCAGAAGAAGGTTGGGGCTTGAGGGTTGTAGTATGGAGCGGAGTTGGGGAGGGCCTAGTAGGCGTGTTTGTAGCAACAACTGTATTTACTTTTTATCGCTGATAAAGCGCATAATTTATGGGTTGTTCAAAAATTTAAATGCCCCCGAGAATGCCAGGAGACAAAGAGCCAAGGAATTTGCCTCCCGAGGATGTCCGCTAAATTGTCGGTCAGTTCAACTAGGCTAGAGGAATGGCTAGGTCTTTCTGTGTAAATTATGTATGTTCTTCTGTCTGTGTGTGTATGTATTATTGTGCTGTCATTATCATACCAACTTTCCAACACAAAGCAATGGCAAATATGTGACGCATTAAAATTAAAACAGAAGCTAATCCCTGCCAAGAAATATATATACGTTTATTGCTGCGGTCTTTGGTTTGAGTTTATAATTAATGACAGGACTTAATTAAAGCTAATGAATTGATTAAAATTTAATAACTGATTTGAAATCCCTTATTATAATTGATTATACTATATGCTATAAGCCAGTATTTTATATACCTAATAATTAACACGCCTTCATTCAGTTAACAAAATGTAAATGTAAACGTGTTGGTATAATGCTATAAAAAAAAATAACAATTTCTTATAAATCTATATAGAATTAAGACAAACTATATTTTGATTTAGTTAATGACATATTGATTGATGACTTATTTTCAAAGAAAGTTGAAGAGAAAGTCCACGCATTGCCTTCCTTCAAGAGCAGAGGTCTGTGCTTAGATTGCTTAGTTTTACTTTAGTTATCTGTGCAAAGTTTAATTTCTATCATTGAATAAATTGTTTTAGGTACTTAAAAGTTAAACTGTATATTAATTTAAAGATTTGCTGCGATTAATTCAGAAATTGAATTGATAAATTGCAAAACTTGTTGAATGAATGAATTAGGTTTGGTAATCTGACAACAATTATAAACGCCTTTAGGCTATGTTGTAATGATTTAAGACTGTATACACGCCCAAACACTAACATACTTACACACACACACACACATTCACGCACATATACAAAAGGCCAGTAAATAATTGCTGTTTAACACATGCTTTGAATGAGGTTATAGACTCGAACAAAAAATCATAGCATACATTTATGGGCTGCAATGCGAGCAGTTCAATAAATGTTTTATGCAAATATTAACGTTAGGCAAGCGTCAAAGCAAAATTCAAATTGAAATGCAATCCAATGCAACGAAATGCAATGTGATATACTCTGATGTTATGCGATGCGATGTGATGTGATGTGATGAATGTGGAAATGTAAAAAATGTGGCGTTAAATTTCAGTGCGAATAAAAATTAAAATAAAAAACAAGAAAATAAGAAATAAAAATGTATACCTATATAAATATATATATATATATATATATATGTATTTATGTGTGTGTATATTTTTATGTGAGTTTGGTTTATATAATACTAAAGCAAAGTGAAACAATTTTTGCCTGAAATGAGGTCGAGCCAACTGTAAAGACGTTGGTATGCCAAAAGCCTCTGGGCCTTGGCGAGGCCTAACGCAGGGGCATACGGGGTGTGCGGGCTTTTCAGGCTGTTGGGCAGTGGGCATAAAGTAACAGCGCAAAGCAAATTTATGACTATTAAGCTGAAAGTATGTGGCTTTTGTTGCTATTTTCGCCGTCAGCGGTTCAAGTTATGCGAAAACGTTAAGCAACAAGAAGAAAATAAAAAAAGAAAAAAATAAATATGCAAAGCAATCGTAATTTTATGCTCCGCTTGGTTTTTCATCTCTCTTTCTCTCTTTATTTTTCTTTTTTTTTTTTGTGCTATGTTTTCTTTTGCTCTTCTACTTGGTTCTGTCCAGGCCCAAATGCGAATGCAAATGACTTGACAGCCTGTTGTTGCTGTTGCTGTTGCTGCTGCTGTTATTGTTATCAACATAGATGTATCAAATTAAATGCAAAGTACGTTAAAAAGACAGTTAATTAAAATTTTTTTTTTTTTTTGACTGCTGACAAGTGTCAACGTAGCGTCACTTCTGCGCTTCAATATCAATTGAGATTCTTACTCCGATTGCAATTGGCATTGGCGTTGGCTTTGGCTTTGCCGTTTGCTTCAGCGATCCCAAAGCAATCAACCTAATTTGTCATATGCACCCAACCCAAGTGCATTGCAGCCTGCCGCTCTTGTATATATATATACATATATATCTATCTATTTGCCTGGGTGTCTGTCAGTCAGTCAAACACTTCTGTCCCGTCAGCCAGTCAATATTTATAATGAAAGCTAATGAGGGACTGTGACCCGCACTGAGCGCTAAAAGTTGAGCCCAGGACAGCGTACTGTCCGAGGCCATGGACATGCACATAGACCCAGACTATGTTTGGTGTGGGCTAAAACAGCACTGCACATTCATTGTCTGTACAAATATATATATATATATATATATATATATATATATATATACATATATTTATATATGTATATATGTTTGTGTGTGTGTGTTTATTTTGCTTGAGTGTATTCTTTTTTGTATTCGTGCATTTCTGAAGTGGTCAACTTTTGTTCTCGTCCTTGTTTCTTTTTCTTCTTCCTTTTTCTTTCTTTTTCTCTTTCACTTTGTGTATCTGTCTCTTTTTCTCTCTCTCGTTGTTGAGTGTCTGGATCGTTGTCTGCTTTTGAGCTTCTGTTTTATAAATGCGACGCTTTAAAACTGAATGGAGCCTTGCGTCGCGGCAAAATAAATTGAAAGTACTTGTCCATTGTTTGATTAATGTGTCAATAATGGCAACGACTGAGTAGAAAATAAAAATCCTCTTAAACCTTCCGTATTGAGTGCATTGAAACTTTGGACAATTGTGACCATAAAGCAGCTTAAGAGATTGCCCTCAAAAGCATTAAGTAACAGTGAGAGAAAGGGAGAGAGAGAAGCACTCCATGAATGAAAGTTTTAAAAACAAATATTGAATAGAATAACAATAATAATAAATGATATTATTATTAGCACGATTATAAAATGGACAAATAGTTCCACCATTATTTAAACTATATATTAGAGTTGGTAAAACTAATATTATTAAATATTAGAGAAGATGTCAATGTTGCCACAATTATGTTCAACTTCCTTTAAAGATAGTTAATATTATAGTTCAAAAGCAATTGAAATCCGTTAAGATTGTTTATATGTATATATAAATATATATATATACAAACACACAAATGAAATAACAATTTCATTTAACAATTAGACAAGCAGCTTTTGGTTTTTGACTTCATTAAACAGCCACATAAATTCTAGTGAAGACCTAAAACAGTTTATACACTTTATGGCCAAAGAATGTGTTATGCACTCCATAGCACAAAGTGCTTGTTATTCAAAATACTCATTTATTGCGGAATCACAGTGCGTTCAAGTGCGTGGACGTTGCTTGTGTAAGTGTAGAACCCTTCATCAAAGGACATGGCAAAAGGAGTGCTTTACGCTCAAAAAGGAATCCAATTTAATGACTGCACTGGCGACAAAATATTCATGTACTTTCCCTTTATCGTCTCTTTGCCTGTCTCTCTCTCTCTCTCTCGGTCTCTGTCACTCTCTCTCACACTTTCTTGCTTTGCACCGTTTACCCAACTCAAATGCCGGTGGTACCCTATGGGCGATGACTTGTGCTTGGGCCGCGTCTTTGTTTTCATTGCGGCTGTCACTTTGGGCGCACGAAACGTTAATGGCAAGTGTAAAATGCTTTAAGCCCACAGCAGAACCGACACCAATGGAATACGGAGGAGCTGGACGAATGAATGCTGTAGGAAGTAGCCAGAAGTGAAATGAAGAAAAGAAAGATAAAAGCAAAAAAAAAAGGGAATGAAGAAAACGAAAGCAAAGAAAGAAAAGAGTTTAATTAACACGAAAATGGTTTCAATTACATCAAATTACATTTCTTTGCAGTGCCGGCAACGACGCCATTGTAGTTAGTAGTTGTATGTGTGTGTGCCTAGTGTCTGTGAATGTGGCGTATACTCGTACTTGGGGTGTGGCCTGCTCCACAGAATAGACAGTATGGTATGATGGGTGGGTGTTATGTGGGTGTGCCACTTGCACAGTTGATTTGCGCACGGAGATTTATTGGGCGTCAGTTGAGCAAATTAGTTGAAATTGTCAGTTAAAGTAGTCAAAGGCAATGGAGCCTAGCCAAAGGACTCTACTATGCTACAGATGAGACGAAACGTTACGTTACTAGATTAAAGTTACAATTCAACAATTAACTGTTGAATTGTGTTGTTTATCTTAATGTTAGTTAACTTAGTACAAATTACATTAAAGAATTTCTTACTTACAGATCAGAAACTCCACGGTTTTCCCTATTTCCATGGCAGATAGTCAACTCTAGGGTAAATACTTGAATTTTTGAGAGTAAATCTCTTTAATTAAATTTACTTTCAACTGCTTTTTGCTTAGGTCACATGAATTATGTTTGCCCTACTGCTGTGCATATGCAAATAATGTCATAAACAAAATGAGAGTATGTGACCTTTCTGACAGCTGATACCCTGTAAAAATCTGTCACAATTAGTAGTTGGTAGTAGGCGTTCTAAGCTGATAAAAAGGATCAAATTCTACACTTGAAAAAAGCAAATTACTTTTTCTAACCTCATGAAGATTTTCTGCTTATCAATTAAATTTTTGCTAGTTCAAAAATTACAGGGTATCTGTTGTTCCTTACAGTTTGTTTTTTTATTTTAATAATTTTTGTTCCTTTCAAATTTTTCTTTTTGTTTTTGTGTGTTGCTGTTGTTGTTGTTGATGTTGCTGTTTTTTTTTTTTTGGAACTGTTGCTCTGTGGCTTGTGTCATTCATTTGGCTTTTGTTGGGCTGACAGTCGTTGCCATTGTGCCAAGCCTCATTTATTTTACTTACACGCATGCGACGGTGTCTCCACCACCACCGACGCAGTCGCGTCATTTATGACACCTTGACAGAAAAATGAGCACACAGAGAAGGCAAAAAGAAGAAGAAACCAACGCACATACTATGAAAAAAAGAATGAAAGAAAACATTGAGCCACTGTTGGTTCTGGTTGGGTGTTGGGTGAGTTTATTGGGTGGGTGGGGGTGGTGGTGCGTTTGGTGTCTGGGGTGCGGTTGTGCCAACGCACATTCATAATTTCATTTTCCCGCGGCGACGGTAGATGTTGCTTGTGTAGGTGTTCAGTTGGAGAAGGAGAATCACTGTATGGGTTTGGGTGGTATGGGGGTATGCTTATTATGCGACAGAAATTGAAAAACTTTGTTTGCCGGCACGCTGGGGTTAACAAATAGGCCTGTCTACCTGGATGACTGGCTGCCGCCTAGCTGGCTGGCTGCCTGACTGGATGATTCCTTTTGATGGTGTGGTGTGAGCGGCCATTTAGTCGCAACACCCAAGTGCCTCACATAATTTGATGCCTTTTATGGGTTTTAATTTGTTGCCAGCCCAGTTCATAGGTCGCATGTCGCTTCTATATATCTCTTGTATCTCTTGTCTCTTGTCTTTTGGTTTTTTGTTTTTATTTTTTATTTGAATGCTTGCTGTCAGCTTGTTGTTGTTACCTTTCCCATTTTTTTGTTTTTGCTGCCTTTTTTTAATGAATTCGAAGACGCCGCTCAGTTGGCTAATGAGATTGACAATGGCATTGACATTGGCATACTCAGTGGCAGTGGCAAAGAAGTGCCTGTTGTCGTTGAGTATGGCACGTGAGCAGCCTGTGCAATCAGCAGCCAGCCATCAGGTGAGCAATTGAGCAACCTGATCGAATAGCACTTGACTGGTCAGTGTACAAGTCCCTAGGAAACTAGGTCCCAAAACTTCTTGCCTGTTGTTGCTGCTGCTATTGCTTGCCTCTGTGTTACGTGCGTCAAACTGTGTGGAAAGGTAAATGAAAAGTAACCACGCAAAGGCGCTCAAAGGGGGCATGACAGTAACGTCGTTGTCCTTGTATTATCCTGATTGTTTTCACTCTAGTAACACACAACAAAATAACAACAACAACAACAAGAACAACAGAAAACTGTAAGTAAAATTGATTTTACTTGTTTATTGTTAAAAATGGTTTGTTATTGTTTTTGGTTGCACGTTCGTCCGTGTTCTTCGTGTTCGTGTGCCCAATGAAAGTTTCCTTTTGTGTGCGGTGCTAAGACACTGCAGTTTGAGGCGTCTCCTGCTTGTGCCACAAATTGATTTCATAAGGAGGCTTTTGTATATACACTTCTATTGCATAATACCAACACACACACACACACACACCTATACTTAATAAGCTTTTTTCTCTTCTCTTTATATAAGACTCATCTGTGCTATATACTTTTTACTTATTTTTTATCAGAGTAAAAAGTTCTTTAAAGATTTAAGTTAACTTTCTCACTGCTTTCTCTTTAAGAACTCTGTATATCATTTCTTATGCTGCTTTACATTTTAAGGCGCCTGTTTCCGTTTACGATGCGAAGTCAAGTCTCTTCTTTTTTCTTCTTTTTTTTGCTTTACTTATAAATTTATGTAGTTGTTTTTATACTCTTACAGCGAGTCTTAGGAATTTGTCCTTGAATATGTAACGAAATGTTTGAAATATTTATGATATCCTTGTGGAACTTATACTTGACTTTAGCTGATGAGCATTTAAGTCTAAAACAGGATAGGCGACGAGCTTCGTGTGCATATTGTCAGTATAACTATAACATATGACAGGATCAATAGTTCTATAAAGTTTCTAAGTGCAAACTAAAACTATTCTTTTGTTCATTTAATTACCAAAGGATCTATTAAAATAACGAGACAAAAGGGATATTTAATCCATCTATCTTCATTTGTTGCAAGTTAAGTGCAAGTTTTAGTCATACATTTTCACTTCCCTCTCTCGACCGCTCTGTGTTGTGACTGTGTGTGTGCTTATATATATTCATAAACTATGCATATGCATGTTGTTGTTGCTCTGCTTCTTCTTGCATCATGCACTTCATACTCTCTGCACATTTACGAGTATAAATTATGAAATTTGAGCTAAAAAGTTGCAGCCCTCTTTCACATCTTTGTTGTGCCCCACACTCAACCCCTTCCCACCACGCTTTGTTTATTTGTTTGTGCATTTTAATAAACAACTCAACTGAATTATATTTATATATATATATATATTTATATATGTATGTATATGTGTGCACATATGTATATATGCATTACGCTGTATGTAGTGGCAGTTGCAGTTGCATTTGCATTCACCTGTTTGCATTTACTTGACTAAGAATCTGCCTTCAACAGAACGTCGTTGTTGTTTTTGTTTTTTTTTACTCTTTTCTTTTTATTTTAAATTGTTCCTTTGTTTTAACGTGCAAATTTTGGAATTTTCTTTCATTTTTGTTTGTACCGTTATTTTATTTTTGTATATATATATTTCTTTTTTGTGTTATGTACTGGGTTACCTTTTGTGGCATGCAACTGGCTCTGTTAGCTGCTTTATTCAGTGCATTTGTTTGCATATCAAAATGCGTGAAATGTGTGCCGCAACGGAAGAATGGAATGAGCAGAGTAAGAGAAACAGAGAACAGGCTTTGTTGGTGGGTTGAGGAAGGTTGGTTTGTCGATGGTGGGGAGGGGGAAACAAGGCAAATGCTTTGTTCAACTGAGCCAACTTATTAGCGGTGCTTGGCTCAGCATTTTCTATGCATTAAAATGTAAACGCTTCCAGCTCTGTACTAGCTAGCCCTCGATAGGAGCTGGAAACTAGAGGGAACTTGGAACCAAATAGTTGGAGCTCTGGTTGGTGCTCTCTCAATTTATGTGCGTTCTCGTATAAATATACATGCAGTCAGCCAGGCATAGCTAAAGCCAGTTTTTAGTGCTCACTTTTCTTGTGGCTGCCACATATTTGGCTTAGTAAAAACAGCAAATTAACTTGGCCAGAAGCTAAAGCCACAAAAAAATATATAAAACAATGGAAACAAAAAGAAAAACCATAATATGAAAATAGTTATTTATTCAATACCTTATGTACTCGCATGCCACAAAAATTTTGTAACTGCGAGGTGTGTTTCAAAAGTTGCTAAGAAAAAATGTTTCCATTTGTGGAAAATTATTCTAACATGATTCAGTTTAATGAAATTTAGTTAGTTTAGTTATATTTATATTAAGCTTAAGCTTTACTTGCTTTCTAGTAGTTGAACGAAGAGTTTATCTTTACTGTTAGTTAATGTTTCATTATTCAAAGGGAGATATGAAATTGCTTTGAAAATTGTCATAATTTCAGTTTTGCTTTGACTACATTTGATACAGATATGACTGCAGCTTATGCCAAATTTGTTAAATTCAAATAAAGCTTAAAATGTTCTTAGCTTATGGCCAAAAGCATTCATAGAAATATTAATGAAATGGGAATTACAACAATTTGCAAACAGGCCTTAGAGATGCCTTAGAGAAGCCTTAGAGATTACAAACGATCTACTAACTGACTCTGTGGCTATCTTAAGGCATTTGGAGTATAGTACTTTCTATCTCTATATCTATCTGTCTAACTATGTGTGACTATATATATGTGTGTGTGTGTTTGTCGTGACTAATGTCTAGGACTAAGCCGATATCGTATAGCCAGCAGGCTGGCTTGTGCTTACCAACTTTTGGCTCAGCCGTATGGCATTTGGCCTCAGACATACATAAGTAAGTCTGTCAGCATGTGTGTGCGTATGTATGTGAGTGTGCGTGTATGTATGTATCTAGTTCCCTTTTCAGCACATCTCTTGTCCATTGGGGGGGATTATGCGACAGAAGGTAAAAGCAGCAACAAAGCTTTGCGGTCAGCAGGTAGCACACCAGGTGAGTCCTGTTAAGTCCTTTGGCGTGTGAGTGTGTTTGGCTTAACTACGCGTACAGCTAAATGCAGGCAATGGGTATATATATATATATATATATACATATTTATTTCTTTATCTGTACGTATGTGTATGTGTGTGTGTGTGTGTGTGTGTCAGCTAATACCTTTTTATGAGCGTCATATGTTAATGCGGCTTCATTAACATTTTAATGTGCTTTAGGTTCAAATGAAAGCTACAGAGCAATATCTACCGTTTCTATATATTTAATTAAAAAATGCAATTAAATAATGTAAAGCAGAGGGGAAACCAAAGAAAATTACAATAAATAAAACAGAAAATAAAAATAACAGAAAATCCTTTTAAATATTAAAATCAAATAACATAAATTGCTACAGTAGTTAAAGGGACGAACATTGAGTTTTATTTACCTTATGCAAGCTCTATCTATGTATAATAAACACAACAACAACAACAACAACAACAAAAAGGTAAAATCAGTGGCAAATGTGCAAAACAAATTTTTCACTGACCCAGCAACAACAACAACAACAACTAAACGAAACAATAGCACGTTGAGTCCTGGGAAAAGCGTAAAGAGTTTGACGAAAAAGTAATTTTAAGCATCGTTTAATTTTCATTTTGTGTTAAATTTTTTCTCTGTGTTTTTTTTTACTTTTTACTGTTTTTTGTTGTTTTCTAAATTTTCTCCTTTATTTTTTTTTTTTTGTATTTTGTAAGTAACTTTTTCGCTTTTACCGCTACCTTTTTATTTTTTTTCTTTTTTTTTGTGCTCAATGGACATTTGAGCAGAAAAATCTCAGAAAAGTGCGTACTTTTTAACAAAGTTAATTTTTACGCTTCGCTTTCTGCTGCTTTGTTAGTTGCTTCTCATTTATTTTTTCCCACAATGTCGCAAGAAACAAAAACCAAAAATAAAAAAAACGAACAACAAACAAAAAGGGTTGGGAGGGGAAAAAAAGATTGTTTAACAAGTATCAAAGGGGTTGCGTGAAGGTTTTTAGGCTGGTAAATGGCAAAAAGCTCTTGAATTATACTTGGTAAGGTCAAGTGAGCCGTTTTGGCTCGCGGGTGCTTAAAAGCAATTGCTTTATGCATTGCGATACATATATATAGATGACGTACAACGTGTCGTATGCGCAATTATTGACACTTAACATTTTTGCTTTGACCCTTGAAGCGATACAAGTTGCGGCCATTGAGTTAAAAGCTCTTAAGGGCATACAAACTTAAGAGTTATATAACACAATTACATATGCAATAATGAGTTTTAAATCGTTTATCTGATAAAAAGGATAAAAAGTACAACGTAATTTTATATATAGATTAAAAATATTTTAATTTTTTTTTTCTATAATAAGCTGAAATTGTAATGCAAGTTTTATTAACTTATTTTAATGCCAATAGCATTTAGTGTTAACTTAACTTTGCGTTTCATGCAACAATAATCCATTTAAGTTGTGGTTTCATTACGGAATTAATTGTTAATCACTACCTTTGACTGAAGATTAAAAGAGAATCAAATATCAAAGCTGAATTTGATATATGACATTTATAGACATAAACACATACACACATAGACACATATAGTTGTATAGACATATAAACACAAACTAAGCAATTCATTTATTAAACTCGGAAGTTGTTTCAGTTAGCTGAAATCCCAGGATACTTGCACTTGACATTCGCATATGGGAATCTCGCTGTCTGTCACTCTCTAGTGTGAGAATACTACAATCTCAGCCGGAACACACACACACATGCGAGAACACATTTAAGCGCATGCATACACAGACTCTGATTTGTCATTCGGCGTGACTTTTGACACGCATATTCCCACACACATACAGAGAGAGAGAGAGACTTACATATATATGAGTGCAATGCCTTGCCCTTGCATTGGTCAAGCGCTAGTGACTGTCCCTGTTTCAGTTTATGCACCTGCCCTGATCTCACCTGCAGCAGCAACAGCAATAGCCCCAGCAGCAACAGGAACAGCATCTGCATCAGCAGCTTCGTGGGGTATATGGAAGACTGTTGCCTGCTGCGCTGCAAATGCAATTTGCATATGCATGAGACTGTGGTGGACATTTTTGAAAATGTAAGAGGTGCAAATGACAGTAACCAGGGAGCGCGCAATGATTGCGCCACGCAAACACAAACAACAAGGATGTCCGGCCAAAAGTGTAGCATACTTTTCTGCTGCATTCGAAAAGCGCTGCGACGCCAGTTTGTTAAAGTCAATGTCTTAAAGCGTCTCTGGAGATGTGGCAGTTGATGCTGATTTCCATTCTACAGCCTGTTTTATGTAATGCTTTTGGTGCTGACTAACTGCCACGCCCACTACAGTTTTTAATTAGTCATTTGCGTTTGAAAGAAATGGCGAACGAGATGAATATGCAAACGCACCTGTTTCGTGTTCGCTGTTTTTTTGTTACTTTTTTTTCTAATTTGCACAGGCTGCGCTTACGTTTGCTTCTGGGTCCCCAGTCCCCAATCCTCAGTCCTGTCTTGAGCTAGACCTTGGGCTCTCAGTTGTTCCCAGTTGCTTTGGCTCTGGCACTGTTACTGTTACTGCTTCTTTTGTTGGTTCAGGTTCTGGTTCTGTTCTTGGTCCTATTCTTGGTCTTGGTCTTGGTCGTGGTCTTGGTCACACCCATTTTGTGTTATTGTTTTTAATTTGAAATTCTTGAGAAGTTGTAAATTCATTACTTATTCACTTGACGGCTGCACAAAAAATAAATTAAAAATGTAAATTAAATTAGTAACTTCAGTGCGTCTGTCAAGTGTTGCTGATTTATTTTCTACTAGTGGCCGCACACCCTCATTCCCCCCCGAAAGTTCTGCCCCCAATGCTTCTGATACAATTAAAACTTAAGGCATTCATTTTCTTTACTTGACTCAACTTGACCTTCAAAAGCTCAGCCTGAAAAAGAGAGAAAAACTGAATCTAAAAAACTGTATCCTTGTGCACTGTTACTGTTACTGTTACCAAGCTCAGAAGTCACACATACGTTTTGGCCAACTAACTTTATTGCATAAATTTTTTAAATGCCAGACTGCAGAGTGAACTAGGATAACATAGTGTACAGGCTAGATATAAATGTCACTAAAAATATTGCAGGAGTTTTTTCTCTCTTGTTCTTTTGTTACTTTCTTGTGCTTCTTTGCCGTTGCAATTGTCCCGCTGTGTGGCTGCAATCAGCCAAACTTTGGCTACGTCTGCGTCAAGATAAATGCACAAGTTCATTTTTGGTAGCAAAATGCTCTATTGAGCCAAAGTGTTGCTACTTAGCTGATGATGCTGCTGAAGAGTATCTCCATAGAGACAGTGGAAAATTTGGTATAAATCATGCAATGAGATAGTTTTCCGAGTATTTTAACCACTATTTAATATTATTAAAGTTTGTTTTTTTATTGAATTAAAAGTAAATAAAAAATTTCAACTAAATATTTGTTACCTGTTTTAGTGTTGAACTGAAGTTAGTTTCATCAGAGAAATACAGAAAGTTTTTCATACTCTTTCCATATGGTAAAGTGTGTTTCCTGTTCGTTTACATATTTTGTAAAGTGTCTTGGAATGAAAGAGAGAGAGAGAGGGAGAAGGGAAAAATGAAATAGGATGTTGTTGATGTTTGCTGCATGCCACGAGCTTTGCGAGCGCATTGCATGTTTGCGTTAAACTTTTGTGGCACCAATAGCATACACGCTGAAGCAGAGGCAGAGACAGAGACGGGTAGACAAAGAGTCAGACATAGAGATAAAAATGCAGTAGAGACAGCAAATAGCAACAGCAACAGCAACAGGAAGAGGCAGAGAGTTGCAGTCAGACAAACAGACATGCAAAACTTCTGACATACCCCACAAACAAAACGCACTTAAACATACACCCACACCCACACACAGACGTATATGTGTATAAATGTATATAGAAAAGTACCTAGAGTTGCATAGTTTATTGTTGTTGTTGTTGTTGGTATTGTTGATGTTGCAGCAGGGGCAAAAGTTTTGCTACTTGCAACCAAGTTGACTATGTGCTTTGTGTTTACTTTACGGGCAGAGAAAACTTTGTGCCACGAAGCACTGAGATTCATTTCACTTGTCACACAGTGTGGAAAAAAGAAAATATTTGTGCACATTCTACAGTGTAAACAATTTCCCTTTAATTAACATTAAATCAATCTTTGATTTAAAACAACACAGTTGCAGTTGCAAGCTGCAAGTTGCAAGCGGCACATCATCAGAGCAGTCTATAAAATTTATGCCTTTTGCCACATGAAAATTTATGCGTCAATTTCCATTGTTTTCGATTTTTTGTGTCTGTATGTGATTTATATACAAGTTAAAGTAGGTGTATTCAATATGTATGCGTGTGTGTGTGGGCTCTGAATTGCTTTAATTATCGAAAATGTTTCAAAAATTAGCAAATATTTTGCGCACATTCTGCCAAATATTTACAGTGCGTATGCGTAATTTTTAATTGATTTGGCCGCAGCGTAAACAACAACACACTCGATGCCATCTGGTCACGTAGTGGTTTCAGTGTGCGAGTGCGTCTGTATGTGTATGTGTGTGTGTGTGTGTAGGAGACAGAGGTTCAATAGGGCATTTTCTGTTGTTTCTTTTTGTCTGTGTATGTGGCCCATTATACGCCCCAATTTGTGTGTTTATTGTATAAATTAAAGCCCATTGCGACCATATTTGTTTATTTAGTGGCAACAATATACACACACACACACTCACACACACATATAGAGCAGTGTATATGGAACGTGTGCAATTGAAAACGTTTGTTGCATAGTCACTTCTTTGTCACTTAATTACCATGCGCATAAAATGCAAATTTGTCATAAGATGAAAGTGTTTTATATTAGAGAATGTGAGAGAAAGAGAGAGACAGAGAAAAGGATAGAGAGAGATTGAAAGCATATGCTATATAATTGTGATTTTCAATTGAATAGGCAACTGTGGCAATTGTATGTTGCATAGTAATTACAATAAGACTGTCAATATGTATGTAGGTGGCTATTTAAGTATATGCATAACATCTGGTTAACCTAATTTTCATTTATTTTCTTTTATTATTTTGTCTGTAGTTGTTAACTTAATTGCTCAGCTGATGATTGAATATTTTGTAGACAAGTTTATCAATCATATGGAGTTTGGGTTGTTGCGATATTTCATGTTAAAATTCAATCAAAGTTGACGTTCGTCGATTAGCACAGCATCAGGTTAACTTCTGCTCTACCGTTGTTCAACCTCTACCCCGCTGCACCACTCCTTTAGCGTTTACAGTATGTAACGATAAAAATTGTTTAAGCATTTTATGTTTGCACAGCAGTTGCCAGGCAGAAAATAAATAAAAACAAAGACCAAAAAAAAAAAACAAATATGAAAGCACAAAAAAATTGAAGGCAGAGCATTTTTTTGCGATGAGAAATTAAATTAAACATTTTTTATGCCTGCTAACAGGCAAAAGTGTGGGGTAAAGTGTAGGAGGCAGGTGTAGGTAGGAGTGTAGGTACAGTAAAGGGCAGAAGGACAAACCTGTACGGTATACAGAACCGGGCTGTGTTACGGGCTCTTCCTGCATATGGCGAGAGTCTGACAGGCGCGTTGCAAATAAATTTTGTATCGTCGCGTGTATCGCATGACATATGCATCAAAGCGGTAGCTATATGGGCAACCGTAGGGGAGGCAGAGGCAATATGTATTGGTGTTGGTAGAGGTAATGGTAATGGTGTATCAGTGGTGGAGGCGTGTCACATGCCTGTCGCAGCTGTCAATAAGTGCGCTGAGCTGACGTTAAAAATCAGCCATTAAAATATGCTGTTAAAAAATGCAGATCCCCATGGTGCCTGCTGTTTGTTAATGCGCTTGCATAAGCCACACTTGCCACAGCTGCCATCACTGCCACAACTGCCGCTTGGCAGGCTGCTGCATATGAGCATATCGAAGGCAAATTGAATGCGCAACAAAGCAACTTTGTTTCAATTTAGTTATCGGTTTTTAAGGCAAAAAATGTTTTCATTAATTTCAATCTCAGCATCCAGCAGGCACCAACAGTAATTACTCAAAAAGTCATATTGCTGCATCCTTTATATAGACTGTGATATACCCTAGGATACTCTTTATCTACAGCTTTTAACCTTAGGCACACAAAGTGCAGACAGAAAACAATATTATTTCCATAGAAAGTTAAATTTCTTTAATAATTGACAATAATATTTGTATATAGTTTTAGCTGTAAGTTTTAACTGTTATATTAGTATATAGACTTTGTCTATTTATTGATTTATTTCTGATTTGTTTCTGGCATATATATATATATATATGTGTATGTGTGTGTTTGTGATTTAGGTTCGTCCTTGTAGTACCACTTGATATGCTGCAAAAATAAACTTTTTACTCTTTTCTTTTTAAATAGTTGAACAAACTGCTGAAAAGCGTTTTCCATTCGCCAGAGTTGGCCGGCAAAAGGATTTACAAGATTTTCCAACAGTTTCTCGAGTCGATTTCGATTTGTGCAAAAGTACACAAAACTTTTATGAAAGAAAATGAAATGAAAATCCCCTTAAGCCAGAAAGTAAAGTAAGCAAATGGCAACAGGAGTATATATCTTTACATATGAGCATGTGTGTGTATGTATATGTGTGTGTATGTGTGTGTGTGTGTCTGTGAATAGTTCTAAGAAAACTTTGTGGGAACAATTAAATGCAATTGATAAAACCAAAGACTAATGCGCTACACATTGATCCAACAAACCAATAAACTAAAGTTAACTAACTTCCATTTCCCACTCCTTTCTCTCTCACTCTCTCTCTCTCGCTCCCTCTATGCCTTACACTCTTTCTGCTAAGCAATTAGAAATTGCACTGTACCACAGTCCATATAGTTAAGTGTAGTTGTTGCCTCTCTCAACCTCTGAAATATTTATGGCCATTCTATTGTGGCTGACAGGGTCGCGCATTAGACTCACACCCGTACGGTCTGCCGCCAGTTAATAGCCAAACTAATAAAATAATAATTAAATGTGTCAAACTTTTCGAAGAGTAATTAATTATGTATATGTATACGATACACAAATCTATATACATATATATTAACGTACACACACAGACAGAGATAGAGAGAAAGAGTGAGTGTAGAGAAGAGACAGGGGAAATTCCTGCAGTATATAGCCCCAACTACTTTCATAAGGCAAACTAAGCACAAAAGTTTCGTATTGGCTGCCACATTAAATGTTTAATGGGAATCGGTGACCAACAACCTGAATAGCAACAAAAGTGGACGAATATATAGGGGAAGTTAATATCAAAAGTATACGACTAGCAGATACCCTATAGGCGCTAATTTTGAAAAGAGAAAGTTTTTGGAAATTGATTAAAAGTTTTTAGATAGATGCAAAGGATAATAAATTATTATATATACTTACTTTCCATATATATATATATAGTTAGGCCATGCTTTGTGCACAGATTTCTGCCATATACAATTCATTTTTATATTCTATTGGATAGTTCAGTTTGTGCTATATAAAAACTTACTTGGAATTTGAATAGAAATTTGAGTATAGCAAACATATAAATGCTGTTTATACCCTGCTGCTATTTTTTCAGGGTATATGCATACATGGTGAAAGCAAAAAGTAAAAACAAGATCAACAGCTCTGCAAAATTGTCTTGGCCAAAAGTTTTGTTAAGGTTACACCCAATCCATCAGTTAATAAATGTGACAAAATTGCTCTGAAGTAGTCCTAAGGCAGAGGCGAAGGCAAAGGCTTAAGCTATCCCACAGAGCACATTGAAAAATAATAAATCATAAGAAATTGTTATTGTTGTTATTGTTGCTGCTGCTGCTGCTGCTGCTGCTGTGTGGCAAAAAACCAATTTCATGACAACAGCGGCGGTTGAAGCAAAAAGCAGCAATGTTGGTAGCAAAAGTTGAAGTCAACCATAAAGCGCACCTGTTCATGTGTGGCGCACATTCACACACTTACACATACATACATGCACACATACACATATAAACGCACATACTTTTAAAGAGCACATGGCAAAAATTTGTTACGTGCTGAATGCTCTACAGTAAACTATTTTTGCTGTCAAATTTATTACAACTGAAAGAAGTCAAAACCCAAAGAAAAAAAGTAGGAGAAAGTGCAAAGAAAGCAAACAAAAAGTAGACGGAAGAAGAAGTATTTTAACATGTATACTTGAATGGTATATGATATACCCTAGATACTAAAATAAGGGAGTTGGGGGTATTTAGGTTGCGGCTTAATCACCTTGCCAAAGTGTTGAAAAACAACTCGGCAAATTGAGATGCACATCCTTGCGGCAGTTGACATAGTTTTGAAGGCGCTCTAATTGAAGTATTGCTTAAACAAAAGCAAAACTTAAATTGCTGTGAAATTGTCTCCTTGTTACTTACTCAACTCGAAATAACACGCACACACACGCACACACACATATATGCAAGCACATAGTGTTTGACACAAAGTGCAAGGGTGTAGAAGTTGGCGGACGGGTGATGAAAATAGCAAAACGTTTGCCGGTTTGCCACTTGCCTCCATGCTTAAACACTTTGCGGCGAGTGTGTCTGCAACGGCGTCGCTTTTGCGTTGCGTTGCATTGCGTCGCATCGCATCGCGTCGCAAACTTGCAACATTTATGGCATCGGCAACGCTGCTTAACTGCTTGGAGGGCACTTGGCTGGCAATGCTTTGACCAAGAACCGGGTGACAAGCCAGGCGCTTTGTGGCTGTCAAGTGGCCTTCTTACTTTTTTTCATCTCGGTCTCTCGGTCTCTCTCTCCCTCTCTCTGCTCTCTTTTGCTCTATCTTTTTTCTTAATACTTTTTTATATCTTATTTTGGCTGCTCTACTTCCACTCAAACTCCAGCATCAACACACATAAGTGCACTTCTTTGGCGCCCTTTTCAGGCGCTGTGTGGGTGTGGCAACGCTCAACTGGAACAATGTTGCATAGCGACATTGTCTGACAAATGCAGACGTGGTTATTGCAACTGAAAATCGTTCGCTTTAAACTGTCAAATTAACAGACATTTGAAATCCTTAGAACAACTTATAAAATCAGCTTTGATATTTGACTAATTTGATGAAGGTAAACGATTTAAGGATAAGCTTTTATGAGGCACATGATAGATGTGGTAAGAACGTATAAAATAGTATATAGCTGCAACACATAACTATAGTTTGGTTACAGTATATATGTATATATACGCTTAATTCAAATCTCAACTGAAACTTTAACAGAGTTTAGCTCGCAATTGAACTTAGCTTTTCCAATGAAATTTCTATATTTAAATTCATTATTCTTACATTTGTATTCCGTTATACAACAGTAAATTATATGCCGAAAATCCGATAAGTTTATGATCTGAATTAAAAGGTTAAACTTTACTTCAAACATCAGAAGTTGTATCGATGTCGGGTAGCGAGAGAAAAGCAACATTGAGATACATATAAACGGCAATTTTTTACAGACCTATAGTTTTTTATTTTTTTTGGCAGCCGCGTAACTGATATGTTAGCATACACATACACCCACACATACACATATACACCCACATATACATATGCGTGGGTGTATACACACACCTATATCGACATCGGCAGGCACTTTCTAAACTGCTTAAAATATTTTGTCGAAGCTCAACAAAAACAAAACCAGTGAAAACCCAAAAGTGAACACAACTCTCCCACATATATGTGGCCATCCTCTCGCTCTTTCCCTATCTATCTGCCAGAACGAAACATTCTGCCCGCTTTCCACCCACTCGAGATGCCAGTGATGGTAGCTTCAAACGATTTTCGAGCGATTTTCCAAAAACGAGCAAACGAGAGTATCGTTTTCATATGCCAACAACACACATACTACTATAGCTGCAGCTATAGCTATATATTATATATATATATATATATATATATATATAGATATATATGTTTGTGTCTGTAACTGAGTTGGCGATGTATTTTTCACTTTCCTGCATGCGGCAATGAACCGTGAAACCGTAAAATGTTATGTTCTCAAAATCTGAAATTTTTAGCGCGCTTCAAAACGTATTTCGTTATACGCCGCCATTGCCCAACGCCGAAGCGAACGCCATTGCAAATGCCATTGCCATCGCCATTGCCATCGTCAGCGTCATGGCCATGGACATGAATATGAATCCTGGCTGCTGATTTTACTACTACTATTGCTACTGCTAGTGCTACAGCCACCGTTTCTGACTGCAAATTGCCATAACAATGACAATACCAGAGGCATGCCAAGGGTTTCCATATATATAGGTGAATATTGCCTAGGATGTGGCTGCATATCGCGCATTTGCTTGTTGTGTAGTATCAGTGGCATTATTGGGTCTTTGTCAGCAAGTTGAAGCATTTAGCTAAGAACAATGTAGACGTCCTAAGGGATCGTTTTCAACATGCTTCAAATCCAATGTTTCGTCTCTATAGCAGAACAAATGTGCATTATATATAGAGAGTGAATGAGAGATGTAAAGCACTATTGAAACTAGGTAACTGTCAATCAATTGTATTCCATTTTAACTCTTAAATTCTTTCTAATAAAATTCGTTGTTAAAGAGTATCTAAAAATCATCAAGTTTTTCTTTTAGCTTCCTTTCTACTTCACTTCACTTGGTGACTTTAGGCCTTTGACTCTCAAAGCTATACCTTCTGAGCTCCTTTTAACACTTCGCTTTATACTTTTCTTTACTCCCTGTTTTGCTCTTGGCATAACACACTAAGTTGCATGTGGCACATTTGGTCATGCAATTTTGCCTCTTATCATTTGGTTTATTACCATACGCGTTGCACGTGTAGAGTTCATTGGACTTCAAGTGTTTTCCCATTCAAGTTATTTTGGCTATAAAATTTTGCATAAAATGAAATTTATTTATGAAAAGCTGTTGATAAATTTGTGGTTATTGATAGGCAGCACTTAGGCCTTATGCATTTTTAATGTGGCGATTGAAAGATATTTCAAAATATGAAATTTCAAAAAGGTATCCTGTATATACATATATTTTATGGTTAGGAATAAGTAGACGTGCCAGCACAAAGATGTAGGAGCTGCTTGAATCACTCGGACGTGAATCAGTTGGCGGTCGACGCACCCAAATGCACTGGAACTCAAATCCCTTTGAGTGGAAGAACCGCAGGGCAAGTTGCTTGCTTTGCTGTTGTTGTTGGAGTTGTTAGAGTTGTTGGAGTTGTTGGGCCAACTTTGAGAAAGCAACAGCCAGCACTTAATTTACGAATAAACGCGCATAATTTTATATCTATACAAGTCTTTTAGCCACCTCGAAAGCCACCGTCGTCTCCGACGTTCTTGTCTAAGTTTTTGGCATATGAAAAGGTTGCCAACATAGCGCGTTATAATAATTTTTCAAACTACGCATATGTATGTATGTATACGTGTGAGTGTGTGTGTGAGTGTACATTTTCTTTGTGTAGGTAGTTAAAAAGTTTTTAACCAATGTCTACTTGTGGCAGCCGCACAAAACTCTCTCTCAAGGTGTGCCTGGCACGCGGCAGCAACAGAGCGTTGAACGCCTTCTGTCTGACTGCTGGTCTTTGTAGAAGTTTTACCATCGCCTTGGCTGTATGCTAAAACTTAAGCTAAACTCAACACACATACACACCTGTACAACACACACACACACACACATATATATATGTATACATATACAAACATATATCTACTTAGCTGCACCTGCACGCATGCGAAACCCTTTCGCATGTGTAAAAGTTTTTGGAAAAGTTTTTGTTCCGAATTTGTTGATGATGAAAATGCGCGAAAAGCGTAAGGCTTTAAATGGCAGGGGCTGGTGTTGGAAGGGTTGTTAAAGGAGGGATAGGCGGGGTAGAAGGTTGACAGGGGTAAAGTGAAATGTACGCGTTGAGCCGCAACCAAGTAAATCGCGAAAAGCACAACAACAAAATTCGAAATAAAAGCAACAAATCAAGCAACAACAGCGTTAATAGCTAACATCTAAAAGAGAATCAAAAACTTAAAAAAGGAACAAAATGAAGAAAATTAAAACAAAAAGTATAAGAAAAACTAGATATAATAATAAATGTGTGGCAAACCGCCGCATACTCTTAATATACCATTAAATGCTATCAGAATTCAACCAAAAACTGTTGTCCAAAACTATTTGCAAAACTTAAACTAAGCAACTAAAACCATTTAAACTTATTTAAAGATTATATTTAAATTTAGAAGTGATACGAAATTAAGCTAATCTGTTCTATTTCATTTCATTTTCATATAATTTCCCAAGTGATTTGAACGGTGCTGCTGCCTCAGACAAATATTACCTACAGCCATTTGGCGCATTTCAGGTGAGTCTACTCTATACACACACACATTCGCATATATACATACTATATATGTGTGCTGAGTCTCAGCGCGTTAATTCTCTAGACAACGTTTATTTAAAACAATTTCTTTTGCTTTTTATTATCCTGACAAAACATCAAGTTTTACTCTCTCTCTCTCTCTCTTTTAAGTTTTTCTTAGCGACAAACAATTTGGTACAAATATTTATATATCCTTCAGATATTTGAGCTTTACTTCTTTGCTCTCTCTTTGTATAGATTTTGTATAGAGTATTTACAGTTCGGTATCAGCTGATGAATATCTAAATATATTTCATGGTTTAGTCACACTTGACTACATTGTGTTCTTGAGTGTATGTGTGTGTGTGGATGTGTTTGTGTGTGTGTTTTGTTTTTAGCGTAGAATAAGTTAGTTCCCAATGGTACACGTTTGATACTTGACTGATAGACTTGTTGGATGTGGTGACAGCTTTGTTGGTGGTAGCAAAGTAACTAAACCAAGTAATTGTATGCCAAACTCAAACCAGTTACTACTATTAGCTGTTTAATGTTAACTGGTAACTGGTAACTGGTAACTGGCAACTTATGATTGGCAGCAACTGATTCAGTTAGTTTTATATTGTACTAGTTATGGCTTCATACATTCAATCGTATCAATATCAATTTAATTACATCCATCAATTAAAAGGATTATACAGAACTGACACACACATATTCTGTTTGGGTGGCTGGTGGCTGATTGTTAATAGGTGTATTGGTGGCTGGGCTGAGCTGAGATGGGCTGAGATGGGATGGAATGGGATGGGATTGGTTGGGTCCCCATTGGACCAATCAGACAGCTGTCAGCAATGACAAGCGAGCTACGAGCCCAGATTAAAATGGCCGTGGGGTACAGAGATACTATTGGAAAAAACAAGACCAAAATAAAATCCAAAAGAAAAGACCCATTGTGGACATGTGTCAAGAGCAGCAGCAGTAGCAACTGTTGCTAGAGGGTAGGGTAAAAAGAAGAAGAGCAAAACAAAGATTGATAGAAAGGGAAAGAGTAAGTGAGAGAGAGGGAGAGAGCAAGAGTGAGGGGAGCCCAATGGATGGGTGCCAACGGTGATTTCAACGTCAATTAGATGATGTTTACTGCATTTGCCACAAATTGACAAACTCATCGTTCGCTGTAGTATGCCACAAAGGGAAATCGGGATTGGGATATTTTACTGGCAGTAAGATACACACACACACACACACACATGCACAGAGAGAAAAAAATAAAAATTGTATAAAAATATGTAGACCAAATGAAAATTCAAGGCAAAAGAAAATATGCCAAACACAAAATTGATGTTGTTGTTACAGTTTTGTTGTTGCTGTTGTATTTGTGGGTTTGCGGCTATGTTCAATTCTGTTGACGTTATCAAAACTTGTGGGCGACCAAAAAGAAAGCATAATAATGAAAAAAAAGAAACAAAACAGAAAGAAGAAGCAAGTAGAAATCAAGCGAGTCATGAAAAAGGATACAAGTAATTTGCTAGGGGCAACGTGGGTACAGCGGAAGCTAACATTGAAAAGGATTACCGCGAAAGGCCATTCTATAGCAAACCCCCATTTTGTGCGTGAGTATGGGTGTCTGTGTGTGTGGGTATGTGGGTGTCAGTGGACAACAAGTTGCTGGGGTTTTGGAGACATTCAATGTTGCCCTTGGGCCTCAACGTTACCTTCGTTTTCATGATTATTTTTGGCGGCCAGGTAAAAAGTCAAACATTTTTGCTTGACTGCCTTTTGCGATTTTCCATTGCTTTTCTTTTATTTTTATATTCTCCTTTGCCCCACTCTCTCTTGCCTTCTCTCTTACTCTCTGTAAGCGACTTGACTCTGTTTCTTTGATTTGGTTTTTGCCGTTTTGTTTTAGCAGTTGGCAAATTGAAATTTGCATTTTGATTAGCTTCGTTCACAGTTCTCAACTTTCTATTTGCCTCGCTCTATACCAATAAAGGTATGTGGCACTCTGAGGTCTAGTTCCATTTGTAATTGCGAGCACAAAACTAAGTAACGCACTAGTTTTTGTATAAATGTGTATGAGTGTGTGTGTGCGAGTGTGTGTGGGTGTGTATAATGACTTAATAATCCTGTGCACAAAGTCCTTTTGCAAATTATGACATTTACGTACTAATTTCCTTCCTAAATGCGTTTTTGGTCGACAATGAGGCGACCTTTAACCCCAACTCAAGTATGCCCTGGTCCCTCAGCTCTTAGTTCAGAGTTCTCTCTCAGTTTTGGGCAGAGTTTTGGGCTGCATGAAAACATCTAACGGGCATAAGTTGTTAACTTAAGCTTTTTTGCCACATACATAAAGTTTTCCACACATTCTCACTCCTTCCTGTTATAATTTTGAATGTGTGTATGCGTGTGTGTGTGTGTGTGTATGCGTGTGTGGGCATGTGGGTGTGTGCAAGCTTAGGTTGTAGACCAGGCGGAAGGAAATGAGAAATTTTAAGTGAACTAGATTTTTGGTCTGTTTGTTGGCTTTGTTTGCGTTTCACTTGCCTTCTGCCTGCTTCGTTCTGCCTTGTGGATTCTGCCTGCTGCCTGTAGCTGCACCATTAACAACAAGTTAGAACATGTGTATGAGGAGCCAGGTAAGTTGGTAGTTGTATAGCAAGCAGCAGAAACAGCTGCTGATTTTCCTTCTTGTTTTTGCATGTGTCTCGATTTCTGTTTGCGGCTGTGCGTCCGGGTTACGTGTATGCCACATATGGCCCCAAAAACGGACACTCGTCCAGTTAAAATACCTCAAAAATCCTAAACCTTGTGTAGGAGTTACTTTGACTTTGTCAGTGGAGTTGGTGTTGCTGTGACTGACCCACTGACTGAACGACTGGCCGACTAGTCGACCGACCAACCAAACCAACCAACTGTCCGACGGCCATCAACTTCTGCAATCCAACTGCAGGATTAACCTTGCCACTGCTGCGGTGTGCCCAAAATCGTTTGGCAAAGCTAAAGAGCTAAGCTCGTAAAATGCAGCTGCTCTACAAATGGCCATGCTTATAAGCCAGACTATGTGAGCTGGCTTTGTTGCTGCTACTGGGCTGCTCGGCTGCTCGGCTTCTGGTTCTGGTTCTGCTTCTCATTCTAATTCTGGTCCAGTTTTGGTTCCTTTTCACAATGCGTTGTCTGACCTGTGACATATACAAAAAATTTAAATTTTCATCTTTTAATGGTTTACCAATAGAGAATTATTTAGATAAATTTTGTAAAACGAAACAAAAGATAAAAGGTTAAGGAACGTTTAGGTAAATACATGCTTTATTAACTATAGAAAAGAATATAAGGCAGAGTAGAGAAGATAGTTTTAGTATAAGTCTTTAAAGTTCGAATTTCTCTAGAGTAATTGAAAGCTATTTAGAAGTTTACCATTATCAGAGAGCAATTAGAAGTTGTTGCAAAGCTATGCCAATTCCTAACTAACTAATAATTAAATAAAAGTTAATATTTTATTGGTTTCTTATATGTATACTCAACTTCTTATAAAAAATGCTCATATTCCTATGAACAACTGTTGCTTCTACCTCTTAAAACTTTTTAGTACAATTACAGTTAACTTATAATTTATTATAAACAGTTAGCTAATAGCTAACTGATTTTTGGGTTACCCCTTTTTGGTTGGTTATAAAGAGAGCAACAACCCTTTTTGTTGTAATTTAACAGTTATGCAAAGAGTATTGCAAATATTTGTTTAACCCTCAATTAGCCATACACCAACAAGTTATTAATTTGGCTGAATTGAATTTTGGCCAATGATATTGAGGCCAAAAAGCATTTGGCACGCATTTTACATTGGGGAATTCCATAACTTGTTGTATTTTCTGGTTGTGTGTATATGTATATGTTTGTGTGTATGAATGTGTGTGTTGTGTGTGTGTTGCAAGTATTTATAAATTTATTTGCTTTTATTTACTGTGGTTGTGTTTTGCTCATTAATTTGGCAATTTGTATGCAAAATGCACACACAAATACATACACACACACACACACGCACACACATACAATTAAACTCACACTGACACACTCACACATAGACAGGGCATAAGTGTACACACGCATCAGCATTGTCTGCTGTAATTAGAAGCGTGTTAATGAATTTAATTTGTTTGTCTGCCTGTCGACAGTTTTTTCTTTTTGCATTTTTTTGTGTGAATTATTTTCTATTTTTCCTCTTTTTTTGTGGTTTTTTACTTTCATTTTCGTTCGCGAAATATTTGTTATTTATTTATTTATATTTGGTTATAAATTGTTGCTTATTGTTGTAGAATGTACGCTCAAGTGATAGTTATTTAATTTTTAATTACTTGTGAGGCCGAAGTGAGTGTTGTTTGAATAGTCACAATGAATACATTTAAATTGTGCATTCAAATGTGAAATTAAATTTGTTTCACTTGTCAATGATTAACTTTTTTTTATATATATTTAATATTATATTTTCAGCTCATGGTTGTCTTTGGCAATTAATTGTTTAATTTGGTTATTTATAAATTAATGATGTGTTTTTTCATATGTCAGTGAACATTTTGTGTACGCTTATTTTGTTTCGTTAATTTCAGAATTTTAAATTACAAAATATCATTCAGCATTCATTTCAATTATGCAGATAAGCGCGAAATGTAATGAAAATTGAACAAGCGGATTAATACTTATATACACACACACACACACACAAAACAGACATACATATAGTAATATTACAATCAATAGATATAAATAAAGTAAAATAATATATGAAAATAAAATAACTGGCTTAAAGTCAATTTAATGAGCAACATTTATTGCAAGTTTTATAACTGCAATTTGATGCAACATTAACACATTTGAATATATAAACATCTATGAAGTATTATTCGAAAAGCTTCATTTGCAACAAAATGCGTTGTTGCAATTTGTTTATAAAAAAAAAACTGTGTTCAATTTTTATTTCCCCAAAGCCACAAAGCTACCTGAAGCCACAAAGGGAATTAATCAAACTACAAAATTAGTTCTATAAATTAACTGTTTTTACACAGTTATCATATTAACTGTATCCTTTATGATGTATCCTTTCATTAACCACTTGTAATAAGTATTGAATATTGGAACTATATATTAGTCTTTATATTAATTAACTCCTATTGCCATTTGCTCTTCTTATATGGCCAGAAGAGAGTATATATTAATTGTATCTCTTCAGCAGTTTTAGGTATTACCTTAAGTTAGTTTTATTAGCTATAGAACTTAATTGAAGCAACTTGCAGGTATTCAACTTAATTTGAAACAAATACTAGACATAAAAATATTTAAAGTGAAAACGATATATGATATACAATAGCGTGAAATCAAATTCAGCCGTCAAGCCTCAGATAAAGCCATGAAATGAGATAAGCAAAATAAGTTCAACTCAATGGTGGGCCACAGAGTGACTTTAATTGAACTTCACCAAAATATTTTTGCCATATTTTGATATCATTTATATATGTGTTGAATGGCGCGAAAAGTATCTTTATATGTCATATATCATATATATTCTATATATGATGGTAGATTTTATAAAACTCGCAGAAGTTCGAGGCAGTATCACATTGCTTCGATCACCAAAGTTGGCGACAAACGTAACGGTCAAACTGTAACAGGATGATTCATGCATAAATTAAGGGATGGGACACCAATACGCTGTGCGGATTAGATTTGTTACTTTGTTTCTATTGAGCTATAAAAATCTGTTGCCGACTTTAAGGCTAAATGTCTATTTAATGGTGCAGCAGTGGTAATGGTAGATGCTGTATTTGGCTAATGTTTGATCACGTTAATTTGCTTATAGGAATTTGTTAATTTCAAGCAGAGTTAGATACTACTATATAATGAGAAGTGTAAAGTAGTAGATAAAGTAGTATATTTCAGCATTATAAATGTTCTCACAGTTAAAGAGGTTGACACAAAAATTTCATTATAGTTGTGTTTCAAGTATTTTCCAATCGTTAACTAAAATTTCGTTTGTTTGCCCTTTTTAAAGATAGGAAAAACATTAGTTACTAGAGAAGAGAGAAATATTAAGTAATATATCTCTATCATAAGCATATTTAATACCGCAATTTCATACGTGGCTGTTGCCAGGTAATATATGTTGCACATTTCGATTATTATAACAAGTTGCTCGTTTTTCATATAATTTTATATATATATATATATATATATATATATATATATGAGACTCTGTTTCAATTGTTGAGGTAGATAAAAGTAGTATGAAATTCATATATGTGAAAGGGATACTCCCCTTCTAGTAGCACAATATCTACCAGTGGCACAGAGCAGTAATTACGTTTTATTTATTGCATTGCATTTTCTTCTTGAAAAATATAATATGGGAACAGCAGTGCAAAGCTATGGAGAGATGAGAAGAGGAGAAGCTGAAAGTAAACAGCATGGGGCTCACATGACGACAACGAGAAGTGGATAAGCGCAGGATAAGAAGCAAAGGTTGTAGGTTGTCGAAAAGGCTTCCCGCAGTGCAGAGTAGAGCAGAGCAAAGCTGAGCAGAGCAGAGCACTTACCCTATTGTTTGTTTGCTTTTACAGCTGTGATTGAGGTGAAATTGCATATTTCTGTGCGCTTCTTTCATTTCATTTCATTGCATTTCATTTTGCTGAGCTTTAGACGTGTATTGTGCATGCATGTGTCTCTGTGTGTATGTGTATGTGGGTGTGGGTGTGTCTGTTTTATAATAATAGCAAACGTTTTATTGAATGTCGTTACCGTTACCGTAACCGTTACCGTTACCGTTACCATCTTCAAGCTGACTGCACTTGACCAACTTGTTTACTTGGCCCGCTCACGTTTATTGTTCAAATACTCATGATTGTCAACTAAGCAAATTGCTCCATGGCTTAAAAGTTTCGATATTATATGTTTTAAACTTGGCTATAAACAGTTTGTTTTAGTGCAAGCGATTGTCAAAAACAAATAAATGTAAATATTTTGTTAATATTATGTACAGATCTTGTAACTCAATTACTTAAAGATCGTTTTGAAGTTAATATCAATGGCATGTAAACATGTAAACATGTCGCATACGTAACATAGACTTTATATTGCTTCTGCCATTCCTTTTAAGGCAATTGAAATTCTATTGACTATGAGCATTGGCGAAGGGTTCTTTGGAAGGTTATTTTGTGTTTATTAATAAATCATTTAATATGTACATATATATATATATTGTTAGGTTAAGTTTAGTATAGTATAAACTCTGTTATACATATATAAGGTGTATATTTTTGAATTGAAGCTTACCCCTCGCCTTCCGTTTTAGAAGTTAATAAGCAGGCCTACGTTGAGCATTCAGATATATTGTATATAACTCTATATGAATTCAGATATATCGGAGCAGTCAACAAAACGTAGTTTTCAGGCTCGTTACATTATTGCTAAGCTCCCCAGTTAAGTATTGTGAACGTGAATATATATTTGCCAGGATGCACAGCCTTTATAAGAATCGCCCCGTATTTGAGATATTGAAGAAGCCGCAGAAGCCTGAACTGGTTGATTTTCCCATGGAAAATGATAACGATAACTGCGGCTATAATAAATTTGTTGCATATGCTACAGGTGCAACAATATCAACAACAATTGACAGATCATCTACTGTTGCTGCTTCGGCTGTAGCTGCTAAAGCTACAGCTGCTGCAACAGATATTATACCAGCAGCAATAACTTTAACATCGCAGCCAACGTTAAAGCTTAATGTAAATGCGAGCGAATTTGTGCCACGCTCCAAATGCGTCATTAAAAATGACGAGGGGGAGTTAGAAATGGAGACTATGGAGCATTCCATTGACGAATTTATGGCACGCAAACTAATACAGCCAAAGCTAATGCTACCATGGAAGGGGTTTCCAAAACCAGTGCGTCCAAGTAAGTATTGAGTACGTAATGCTCCGCGTCCACTGTGTTGATCACATTTAAACTCATCCTTGTATAGTCCAGAGCAAAGATTATAAAATTCCAGCATTTCTTGAAGATCATAAGAGTATGCCGCGCTTGAAGCGTTTGAATGGAGATAGGGACTCACCAATATTGGAGACCAAGAAGGTGGTTAAACAGCGGGCCATAGTTAAATCAATAGCACCGGATGAAAAGCGACGCGAACAGGAACGAAAAGTGGCACTGGAAGCTCTCAAGCTTGTCGAACAGCGACGCATGCGTGAACAAATGGAGGAGGAGAAGGAAGATATTATCGTTCATTTAACACGCTCACCTGTTGCCTTCACACCGGAGGAACGAGTGCGTGTCGATCGCTTACGTAGCATCAAACGGGAGCACATTGAGCGCGTTTTGCGTGAAATGGAGCTGGAGCTGAAACTGCAGAAGGTTGAGAGTCACAAACCCAATACACGTTATATTTGTCTGCAACGTGCTGTGGCACACGTAAGCGAGTCAGAGTCGGCAATGGTGTCACTGTCGCAACTGGAATTGACCAATACACCACAGACTGCTGCTCCACCAAAGCGTTATATACCAACTGTTAAGCAATGGGATGAAAGATGCAGAGCCAAAGCTTACGAGGCGGCCAACAAGGAGAATAATATGAGTGGCAAGGCTGCTGGCAGCCAGGAGGATAGTGCGTCAGTTGTACAGCGTGCCATGACTCCAACAAAAGTGGGCAACATATTGCCCCAGGCAATCGATGGCAATAAGCAACAACAGCAACAGAAGCAGCAACAGCAGCAGAAACAGCAGCAGCAACAGCAGCAGCAACAGCAGCAGCAACAGCAGCAGCAACAGCAGCAGCAGCAAAAGCAGCAGCAAAAGCAACAGCCACAGCAACAACCACAGCCACAGCAACAGCCACAGCAAGTGGCACTGCAACTGCCCCAGCAACTTGCACAGCAACTGCCACAGCAACTGCCACAGCAAGTGCCACAGCAACTGCCACAGCAACTGCCACAGCAACTGCCACAGCAACTGCCACAGCAACTGCCACAGCAACTGCCACAGCAACTTCCACAGCAACTTCCACAGGAATTGCCAAAGCAACTGCCGCAACAACTGCCGCAGCAACAGCAACAGCAGCAGCAACAGCAGCAGCAAGAGCAGCAGCAAGAGCAGCAGCAGAGCAACTCCAAGGAACGAGAGCTCTTTGTGCCACGATATTGGCCACCTGCACCATTGAATGCCATCGGTGAGAAGCGTCGTGGCAATCTCATCCACGCCCGGAACATAACGCGCGCCTTCGGCAATTGCGGCCTGCTGCCCACACCCACCCTCCCCGGTGAGGCACTTGCTGAACAATTCTATGAGATGCCCAACAAGTCGGACTCTGTCAAACGCTATGCTATTGAGAAACTTCTGGAATTGGAGCCACAGCCAAACGATATGCAGAAGCCTCACTTCAATGAGGCCCATTACAAGCTTGGATTCATGTACGAATAACCGAGAATCCAGAATTGAAATTCCTTTTAGCTCTTTACCATCATCATTCAACTCTGCTGTCCGTTTCGTATTTTGTTTTGTTTATTTTGTTGTGTGTTTAGTTACTTTGCTTTTTGTTACTTTTCCACAATTGTTTTTCATTTAATTCCTGGACCAGTTGCATTTGAGTTATTTACTCGATTCAAACAAAAAATTCTCATATATATATATATCAATATGTATATAGTGTAAACAACTTTTATATGTATCGAGCTTGAATTGCATTATTCACAAATAAAATCGAACGACAGCTAAATAATTTGTGAATTTATTCCAAAAGCAATTTAATTTGGCTTAATTCCAGCCGAGTTTTTGGTATCGATTATTATGTTGTTTATCGATAATAGTTACTATAACAACTCCACATCAAATTGCTTGTTAAATTATTTTAAGTCATTTATTAGGTATACTTTTGTTACCACCCTCGCTCCATCATCTGTCACGCGCAGCTACTGGAAAAAAAAGGTTTCCTTTAATTGATGTCGACCAGTTGATTCATTTGAGCCACTCAACAGTCAGCTAAAAGTTGAGCTCAAACAAGAGCTCCTTGTGGATGGGCGGATGATGTGCTAAGAGTGTTGTAAGAGGGGGAAAGTGAGGCGAAAAGGTTTGAACCAATGGTGAACCCATAACTTAAAAGGCAACTTGCAATGCATCCTCGCTGGTTGGCAACAATTAACAGCATAAATTTAAATATGCAATTAACGCAACAGCTTGAGGCTGAATATAAACAAACAGAAGCAACAACAGTAGCAGTTATTAAATAGAATAACAACTAGTTAATTCCCTGTTATATATTATTATCTTATATATGAAAAATATGAATTGATAAACCGATTGAAAGAGCATAACAAAACAATTGATTATGGGAATAATTTGGCATCTAAGGAGGTGCTTAATAATCATATATTTAACAGCAATACTTTTACTTCATCAATCAATCAATAAGTCATTCAAATAGTCAATGATATTATGTCAATATCCCCTTACATTTTGTTAGAGGGTATATATAAATTGTGACATTGGATATGGCAGTGGCGGTGGCAACGAAAGCCAAAGGTCATTTTAACACATGGAAAGCACTGCACATAAACCCACACAAAGTCACATACACACAAATACACACAAACAGACACACACTGGAACACATGCATAAAGCGAAATGCATTTTATTGTTTGTGTTTTCCATTTTTAAAACATTCAACAAACAACGCGTGAAAAGAAAGAAATAATAAAAAAAAGAAGAGAGAAAAGAAAAATGTGAAAAACAACACAATTTTCCGCTTTATTTACGCGGCGGCCACCAACAATGCTGGTCATGTGATACACTGGAAATATACCGTTAGCAACGTCATTGCAACTGCAGCAGGAGCAACTGCAACTGCAACTGCAACAGCAACTGCAGTAACCTTGTCCATCCCAATATCCGCCAGCACATGTCAATATTTTATCGCTCAGCCACAAGGGACACTGGGATCCTGCCACATTTTTGCCTTTTGCCTTTTGCCTCTTGCCTCTGCCTTTGGCTTTCATTTGCTGCAATTGCAGTCCAGTGTCCAATGTCCTTTGGCTTTATTGATGTGTAAAGTGGACGCCCTTGTTTAATAAAATTAAAACACAAATTTAATATTACTTTTTGGACGCTGATTTCGCACGCACAACAGAAAATGCATTAATAAAGAATAATAAAAAAAAATAATAAATATAATTATAATAATAATAATTATTTTTTATAATAATAAGCATTGTACTGCCAAGGAATCCATTAAAAAAATTTACCTCGTTGGCAAAGTGGCTGCCACAACCAGAGAAATTATGGCCTTTGCCTTAAAGTCAAAGTGCAACTGTCAACCGGCTCATTATCAGTTCGTGTAGTTAACAAAGCCGCATCAGTTAGTCAACATAGTTGAAAAGCAGCCAAAAGAATAAAAAAAGGAATATTGTTTTTCTTTTTATTGTTTTTTTGCCCAGTGAACGCTGTCAGCAGTATGAAAAAAGAAAATGCCGCAAAGCAGTTGAAAAACTTTTACACTCGCGTTGCGCGTTGCGCGTTGCGCGTTGCACGTTGCAATCTCAAAGAGTGTCTCGCAGCTGCACCCATGTCTTTTAGATGCTTCCGTTACTGTTTTTAACCTCTCCACCCCAATCTACCTCGTGCTCAACCCACGCATCCTCACGTGTTGGTTCCTGACTCTTGCACGCTTCCTTTCTATAATCATAACATGGCAATTTTATTCAATTTCCTGGCTTTTGTGTGCAGCTGAGTTCTGAGTCAACTACAAAGCAAAGGAGTAGCTACCGCCAGGATGCCAATATGTTAACAAGCTAACAACACGGACTACCAAATGCCCTGTAAATGTGCTAGCTTCAACTTATTTATGGTTTACATTGTTAGCCTTATTACTAACTGCTTTTTACATGGCAACGACTGCGCTTTACAACCATGAGCAATACATCAAATAATCTACGATAAATGCGCTTTTCTTTCTTGCATTTCAACTTTCAATTTCTTTCAAATTAACAAGAAAATAATATAAAAAATGATGTTGAGCAAACTTTATGGCTGTTTGAGTTCTCCCAACAAAGCGGCTTAAATCAGCCACTGGCCCATAGCTACATATCAGGTCAATACATTATAGGTAGTTGGTTAGTTGGCTGTCACAATGTGCTATAAGCTGATTACAGGCCGCAATTTTGTACAATGGCTACTCAAAGCGTCAGCTCAATTGGCAAACACTTTGTTACACTAATTAAGCCACTTAACGGAGGGCCTAAAGTACAGCTCGGCGTATGCGCAATAAATATTAAATGTGCACCAAAGGCTGTTAGTACTGCAGCTGGGCTAAACTTTTGCATTAGACATTCCTTTTTTGGTAGGTAAAAAACCTTACGTGCGGATTACTAGCCAGTTGTTGTTTTTGTCCTTGTTGTTGATGTTGTCAGTTGGCCATTGCCAGCTACCAGTTACCAGTTAACAGTTAGTAGTTACCAGCTCTAAGTTTTCAGTTGGTACTTGAATTCAGGACACCGAAACGCTTGCAGCGACGTGACTTGTATCCTTTTGAAAGCAACCTCCTTGAATAGGCTTCATTTTCGTTTCCGTTTGACAAGTGAACGTTGCAAATTTGTAGCGATTGCAAAGCCATTTATCACGCATACGCCCAGTTGTCTAACCTTTGAAAGTGAAGGGAAAAACTATTTAAGTATTTGAACATGGATTATGTAAACATTTTACAAGTAAGAAATGTGTCTTTGATCATTCACCAGGTCGGATGTCGTTAAAGTTTTTATTTAAAATATGAAAAATTATACTCTTAAAAATAGTTAACTTTGAGTTACAGCTGCAGATATTTTCCTTACCAACATTTTGTCCCAAATTTAAGTATTGTAAGAAAGGATTTTTGTACTTAATTTTTAAGCATTTTAGAGGTGTGTTAACCATGTTTTGGTTGTTCTAGTTATTGGCTGCTTGTTATTGTTAGGCACGCCGGCAACATCAACGACATCAACAACATCATTGTCAGCACCATCAACGTTGATGGCCTGTTAAATTGCCTGTTTCATGTTTGTTGTCTTCGTGTGCCACGTGTGTGTATGTGTGTTTGTGTGTATGGCTTTGTATTAGTGGTTGTGTATGCATGTGTGTATTACGAGCTGGTTAGTGCATATGAGTTAATGTGCAGGTGTGCGTGTCGCTTACATTATGCACATTAGCGCACATTATGAGCATGTTTGGTGACCCTATCAAGGCACAAACACACACACACGCACGCTCACACTCACAAGAAACACACACAGACCCTGGCAGCCGTCAAAGTGAGCAACATTTATCCACTGAACATGGAATATACCGTTGGACAGTGGAGCTATTTCGTGACCCGCTTGGCAAGCAGCCAGTTGACAAGCAGCGTTGAAGCTGTTGCTGACATTTGACGGCTCAGCGTGGCACACAAAATGATTTTTGGCTTAAATTAGTTGCTGTCTGTTGCAGCATTGTGCAGCGTGTAAATCTAATGAAAGCCATAAAAACTACTGCAAAAAAAAAACAGGTAAATCACGAATCAGCTGACAACTGGTAGCTTACCTAAGCCCCCTCCTGCACTTCCCTTCAATCTATGTATGTGTGTGTGTGTGTGTGTGTGTGTGTGGTGAGTTGACCCTTTTGGCTGGCTGCTGCTAAGTGTTTACGTGTGCCACATGCCTAATGCATCCTTGTTAAGACAAGGCACGGCTGCGGGCGCTTTAAACCAGAAAATCCTTACAATGTAGCAAAAAGCCAACAAACAAACGGAAAGAACCAGACAAAACAGGATGACAAAGTGCAGCTGTACTTGCAATGCAGAAACACTGCCTGCTAAAAGTTGTTTACACACAGTACGCTCTCTTTTTCTTTCTCTCTCTTTGTCTGTTTTTCTGGCATTTTATATAAGTTTACTTAACGTGTATCCTGCGTGCTATAACGAAAATTGGAAACTTAAGCGTACAGCAAAATATTTTATATACTTGAAACTCGTTTTAACAAAAACAACAAACCATCATTTAATAATTTTACTTTAATATAACAATAACCAAAACAACAACAATGGAAATTGTCCACGTCTATGGATTATAGTGAACGCAAAGTAATTTATAAATTGAGTTCTACCAACCAATAATTTATGTGGCAATTCTTTATTACGACTACTACAATTATATTTCTGAACAATTGTTGCTGCTGTTGTTGCTGCTGCTGCTGTTACTGTCTGTCATGTGCTGTGTGTACATAATTTCAAAGGCTTGACTTGACAGCCGCTGATCTTTTTATTGCCCATGCAATCAACCGCATACAAATGCATACACAAACACACACACACTCACACACAGAGAGAGTCATCTACCATAAGAGCCACACACAATTGTGGTGCAAGTTAATGGCAAAAGTGTTGCTGGCTGTCGCTGTTGTAATGCATTTATTAAACATCATTTTCACGCATAAATTTAAACACCATTTGAGAGTTAAACTTTTTTTCTCTCATTACCCAAACAGCAGCAGTAGCTGCAGCAGGAGCAACTGTTGTTGTTCTTGTTGGCAGAATTGCAATTAAAATTCATTGTTATATGCGGCTCATTTTGACTTTTTGTTGTCGTCGTGCAACAACAACAGCAACAACAACAACAATAACAACAACAGTTGTTAACTCCGCTGGCATTAAGCAATTTTCAGTTCCATAATTATAAATACTTTACATATATACATATATATATATAGATATATATATATATATATAGGGGACCTCAATATCTCTGCATAACCATGTCATGCTTAATGGAGAGCTACATTTAAATGCATTTAAATGTTGGTAGTGACTGAAGTGGGCGGGTTAATAAGCGATAATTACATGTAACGCGTACAGCAAGCGGGACAGAGGATACTTCCAACTAAAGGATATATACATATATATATGTGCTATATGTTAACATACATATACACAGCACATACTCACACATTCAACGGAGCTGTTGAATGTTGCCCAGTTAATGGATTAGTTTAATTAGGAATCTACGTGAAAGCATTTCAGACTTACTTTGATAGACATTTTAATGGGTAAAAGCGCAGTTTTTATTTTAATTACATTTAATTAATACATTAAAATTCTTTTTAAGACTGATTTCAATGGGTATATATATAAATATATTTAACCTAATTATAGACATGCATAAAAAATTCTTTAAAATTTCTTTAAATGTGCAAGCAAATTTGATTGAGGCAACTGGTTCAAGCTGCTGAAAACTGTATATAGACTGATTTATATATACAATATGCAGGATATATATACATGATTCTGATATATATAAGTTGCTGATAGATATGGTGTTATTCCCTTTTAGCTAAACTTTATTTAAAGCAAAAGCTGCAAAAATCCTTTGGCTGTGGCACACAGTTCCGAGAAGCACTTCAACAGTTGTTAACTGTTTTAATATATGTTTATCTATAATGTTTGGGATTAAAATATAATGTAGCTATCACAATATATGCACTTACCCACTTTTCTATATATATATATTTGTATAATTTTGCATTAACTAAAGCTCTACACAAATTTTTGAATGCGGTAAACCGATTCTAGATAGATTATAATTAACGTTTTAATATGAATTTTCTAAGCTTTATGTGTGTGTCTATAGTGTGTGCATAAATGAGTGTTAAAGTGTTCCTCTATATGTGTGTGCGTGTGTGTGATTTGTGCATGCAACTATAAGGGAAAGTAAAGCCACTAATGCATTTTGTGGCTAACTGAAAATTGCTGTAAAACTGCACAATAAAGATATTAGTATACTCATAGGGATTCACACACTCACACCCACCCACACACACACACACACATACACACACACTTTGTACTGTCAGCTGCATTTTAATAATAAAATTGTTAACAGAATTGCGCTATGCTTTGGCACATGGAAACATGTGTTAGCCATGTTTTTTGGGACTATACAAAATATTATTGCCCTTTCGTTTGTTTTAAGCCATTTGTTGCTTTGTTGTTCTTGCTAATGTTACTGTTGTTGTAGTGTTGCTGTTGTTGTTTAGCTTTGTTGCGCAATCTAAATAAAATGGTCAACGTGTGTACGCACAACTTTTGCCATATTTAATCGTATTTGCAACAACATTTTTTGATGCTCCTTTTGTGGCATGGTTTGGATGTTAAAGTTGGGCAAGCAATGGTTGGGGAGGAGAATATTGTATTGGGAGAGGGGACTATGGAAGGTTGAGAAATGTAGAACTGGAAGCTGTATACTGTATAGTGGGAGTTGTTGCCTTTTTAGTGCCAATTGTAGCTGAGCGGCTGAAAGTTTTTGGCTTTTGGGCATTTGCTTATTATTGTTTAACTTTTCTGTGCCCACAACACATACAGACACAGACAAGGAGACACACCCACACACAATATACAATTACAATTTACAGTAACAACAACAACAACAATAGCAAGAAGAAGCAGAAAAAAAGACACTTTGCCCTGTGTGTTAACCTAGGTCGCTGCATATGCAGAAATTTTACAAATTTCTAAAACAAAATTACCTCAACAATTGAAGCTGCTACTAGAGAAGGTAACGTGAGCTAGAAATCTTTACGCAAGGGAAAAAAGACAAAAAAAAACTAAAGAAAACAAAAGAATACTCAATATTCAGTTTATTATTCGACTAAGCCAAAAGAGAAGTGGTAGGGGCGATTGATAGCAAGTATATTCCAGGTAAAAGTCTGAAACGATAGCGATAACGATATATGTCCATCACTAGTTGAGTTTGCAACATTTGCTTACCTTTTATGTCGCTGTTCAGCTACAGTTTTTAAGCTTGTTTGTGGCTCTTCTTATATCCCCCTCATTCTCTCATCCCTCTGTCTGTACCTATCTTGCGCTGTGGCACAGCTTAAAACGTGCCGTAGAAACTTTGTCTGGTTACCTGCTGGCTTGAAGGCAAAAATTTATGCTACATTCACAGACACATACACATACACAGCTGAATATATGTGGAAAGTGATTAAAAATTGGGTCAAGTGGCATATGCGTGCTGGGATTAAGCAATTTGGCACTGAATACGCACACAAATCAAAAGATTTGTCCATTTTTATGGCCATTAGCTCTACCAGAAGAGATCTTGATTGCCTCCAAACCAAATCCAGCCTCAATAAAGGACTACACTTAATTACAACTAAAATACAACACAGATACACCACAAATATAAGCAACAATGTCAAGTCAACTGCCCAACTCAACTACTAACAACAAACATGTAACAAGTTAACTGTAGTGCAATTCAACCGCTGGCAATGCCAAACCTCAACGCTTTGAGCTAAAACCAAATGCCATTCGCCAAGTCAAAGATATGCTGAGCACATACCAATACCAATGCCAATATTATTGTATGCATGTATATATACAGCTGTCCTTACCTATATACATATAGTTTGTGTGTGTGTTTGTCACTGGTTTGCTTTGGCTGCGGTTGCAATAGCGTTGCCAGCGGCTATATTGACAGCATTACTTGATGCCACAACTTGTGCACTTGCTGCCAATTGCGGCATCACCACAGAACTGCAACAATTTGCATTGATATTAATTTCAATTATTACACACTTGACCGAAAGGTTAAAGATTATTTAATATGTTGCTGTCCTGTCTTACCTTTAGCTGATCAAATTACACTTTTATTTGCTGCTCTCAACATATAAAAAGCTCAAAGGATTTGCTTTAATATAATGCTGCATATGTTTTCGTACAAGAATTTAGTTATATTTGTAGCTGCATTTTGCTGCAGCATTTGAGTTGAAGCACCAAAAATTCAACCGGATGCATTAGACAACTGCAAACAACTCTGTGTGCCGTGCGCTTGCATATTTTATAGAGCAAAGATCTGCCACAGGGAATATAAAGTTGGGCAGCATATATGCTAGAGTTGACCACACAAAGGACAGATGTTGTGTGAGTGTATATGTGAGTCTGTGTGTGTTTGTGTGTAAAGTGCCTTAAATCACATTTGGGCTGTAATCAAGCTAAGCAAATATGGGTTTTGGGTGTCCAAGTGCCAATGTGCCAAGTTTTGGTTAACGTTTACTAAATTTAAACTTGCTCCTTCACATGCTGCATCTGTGTGTGTGTGAGTAGTTAAGTGGGTCAATTACATATACATATATATATATATATATATATATATATACAGTAAATGTATGTCTACATGTCCATCATCATCAACAGACATAATTATCATTGTGTTATTTAACGGATATATATAAACTATTATATATAGAAAAGGAATTGTTATGATTGAAAAATTGCTATAAATTTGCCGTCAATTCAATTAACATAAATTGTTTGATTAATGACTGACAAACGCTAAACAGACAGATACACACACACACACAGACACATACAGACAGACATAAAGTTAGTCCTGTTAGTAATTGATGTATAATTCATTTTTCATGGCCATAGCGATAATGATGATAATAGCCAGTAGATATAACAATAATGATAACCATAACGATTACGATTATGATTGTGATTGTGATCTTGATTGTGATTATGATTATAATTATGATTATGTTTATGATTATGACAAAGATAATAATGCGCAACATTTTACAATTCTCAGCCAAATTGAGGCTGATATAATTTTTTAATTCCCTTACCAACAACTCGAATAGTCATTAATCATGCATTGTTATGAACGATTCAAGGAGCCAACGACCCAACGAAGCATCAAACCATCAAAGCATCAAAATCTAACAATTCTCTCTCTATTTCCCTGGCTCTCTGACTCTCTGACTTATGCACAGTAGTCAGTCCATCAAACAATTGAATACATTTCAATCATTTATGCTTTACTCCATCTACTTCTACTATTACATCACGCCTCCCTCTCTCTCTCTCTCTTTCGCCATCTCATTCTGCTTGCCTGCTGCTTAAGTAACAGAAGTGTTAGCTAGACGTCGCCGGTCCGCTCTGTCCAGTTTCTGACACAATTTGATTTGACTTTGACTTGAGTTTGGGTTGAGTTTAGGTTGCTTCTTCGTCCTTTGCCTACAGCTGCTGCTCCTCCCTGCTGTTGCTGCTCCAAATTGGTGTTTGGTATGTGTTTCTGTGTCTGTGAATGAATATTGAAGCGACACGCTTAGATTGTGTGTATGGTTGTGGGTGTGAAGTGCTGCTAATGGCAGGCAATTGGAAGCAAAAGCTATAAATTATGATTAAAGCTGCAAGTTGAAGGACATGCGCCTTAAATGAATATCTTATAGAACAGAATATAATCGAATATTTACCATGTGTCTCAATTAAAGACGTATTTAGCTCAAATACCGTATATATCCTTAAGGATAATTATGTAATAAATGCTTCCTTATTAAATGCCTTATTAGAAATACACCTATAAAATATGATTTAGTTGCACCTTAAATGTTAAATGGAAATTCAATTAAATTAACTGTTTTGAGCATTAAGCATAAAAGGACAAATTTGCAGAAAGAGGCGTGAAAACTATCAATTAAACACGCCTCTTTATACTAATTATAGAAGGTCCTTTAATTGTACTTCAATTCAAATAGGTTAAGGTTTATAGACTCAATAGAATACAAACTAAACGTATTGAATTTTACTTTATTATTATGTTTAAAGTTAATTGTTTTTTGTCTCTTTTTTTCTGTGCTCCATTTTGATTTTGTCGTACGCATAAATTAATTTTAATAAGTGACAAAACATAAATTATAGCCGAATGTGCATTGAAGGATTGTTAATTTGCAAAACAATTTAGTTGTGGCATGGCACAACCAATGCCACATTTGGCCTCTGGACATGCAAACACACACAAAACAGACATACATATTATATTTATGCCACTGAAATTGGATATGCAACTGGAAATGGGTGCAAATTTATGCATGCCCCAAAACTTTATTGTACTGCAAATGTGTTGCAAATGTCATGCATAAAATACAACTATTTGTCTTGTTTTAGGCCATTTAAAGTGCCACAATTTGGGCACGGTACATGCTACATGCTGCATGCTACAAATGACACTTGTAATTATCATTAAATTAACTCTTGTAATTATATTGTCGAATTGTATATATAGCATTATACGCCCAAGATCAAGTATCTTTTGTATGGCAGGCAGCCTGCAGTTTATTTTTGTATAAATCTTTTTCCATTCTTTTCTCTACTCTGTGTCTCTTCTCTATTGCTGTCAGATGAAACATTGTCACGAGTTTAGAGCCGAAAAGAAGAGCAAAGAATTTGCATAGCTTTGCAGTATTGTAGAAAGTTGAAAGTAGAAAGTAATTCTTGGAATTTGAGTTATTTTAGCAATCCAACAAATGCAATCCAGCCAACAAATTCCAACCAAGTTTGGCTACCAACCCTTTCAATCAGCCATCAGCCAACAGCCAGTAGAGTTGAGATTCGAGTTGAGTTTTTCTTCGTCCTTTCACGCTAATTTCCTGTGCGCTCTTTTGTCAAATTAAAAAGCACAAGGAATAAGTTTTTCTTCTGCGTTTTCTTTCCTTGTTTGTTGTTGGTTCATTTATCATGATTTGTTTGCCGAACTTGTCGCCTAGCGTATGTGTGTGTGTGTGTGTTTGCAAGTATGTATCTGTGTGAAGTTTGATAGGCGGCAAATGTTTGTTTTGTTGTTGTCATACTTATACCCAATGCCAGCAGCAAAAATGGCAGCTGTTGATGGCATACAACGATCCCATCATATACCCTACATTTGCTTTCTCTCTTTCTCTCTTTGTATATCTGTCTCCATCTGTGTCTTACTCTAAATAGCTGTTTGTCCTTTGTGTCAGGCCAATTCGTTGACGCACTTTTTGTTTGTCTTTGGCAGGCTTCGAAAATTGCAAAGTGATTACTTTTGATTAGTTGTAAAGAGAAATGTAATTTGTTTAACGCTTTCTTCCTTCTTGTTTTCTTTCTTTATTTTTGTTATTGTTGCTGCTGTTGCTACTGTTGCTGCTGCTGCTGCTGCTGTTGTCCTTGTCACTGCATGTTTGCCTTTGTTAAATGTAATTTCGGTTCAACTTGCTGATTAGAGACATCGAAGTTGTTGTATTATAAACAAAAGAAAACAACTCTTAACGAGCCCAAATGCACAGCGAGACTTTTTCAACAAAATCAAACACTGAATGCAATCAAATTACTCAAACCAATCTCAAGTTCAATGCTTTGTTTCTAACATTTTCATATGCTACATTGATTCTGGGTATATGTACAAAATAATAGCAGGAATAAACTAATTATACAAAAGGATGCTTAAAAGCTTCACAGCAAGTAGCTGTAGCTCAGTAGAACGTTGTCTTAAGGATACTTTAAGCTAGTGACAATTTCTAGGCTAAATCTAAATGTTGCTAGAATGGAATCAGCTCTATAGACAAAAAGGTATATCGCAAATCTGTACTCAAGGTTATATCAAACACAACTTATATATTATATTATATCATACACAACTTATATATTATATTATTTATCTACAAATATTTAAATGTGATATGTGAAAGTTGACATTGATGTTAAGTCGCGACAAATCCATAAAGATAACCAAGTGATATACCAACTTTGCTGCAATATAATCGTATACTTAGGCAGTAAGAGGAAGGCTCTAGAAGAAAATATGAATGGAAAGGAAGGCTTACAGAGAGAGAGAGCCTGTAGAGCAGAAACTTAATCTAAGTTGGCTTTTGCTTACATTTTTAAGCAGCTGTCGCTGCTTGCATGCAAAATTATTACTTAAAGCGCAGCTGGGGCTGTATGCTAAAAAGTAACCATCCTCTCCCCCACAACCCCTACAGCCACACACACACACATACAGAAACTAACAGTACTAGTCATAGACATACGTACGCACAGTTGCATACATCACGCTGGCAACAAAAGGATAACATTGGAGTAAGTTATTCATTGTGCACGCAAACATTACGGAAGTCATATGTTAAAAGCCCAGAGCCAGGTACCAAAAGCAGCAGGGAGGCAGGCAGGCAAGCTGCTTGTAAGTGGTAAGAATACATAGGGAGTGTGTGTATGTGAGTGTATATATATATATACATGTATACATATAGATGGAAATGGAGCATAGAAAGACAGGGCCAAGTTTTACTGAGAAGCTCAAGTAGAAGAAGGTGAAAAAAAATATGAAATATGACTCCAAGTCGAATTGTGAAAACTTGCAGAAAGGTACGAATAAGCATATCTGGATCATAAATAAAACAGAGAGCTGGGAAATTAAATTTTCGACTAGGCATATATACAATGAGCACACACACACTCACACACACACACACACACACACACATGTATATGTTTGATATTCTAACCTCAAAGTGTATATGTATAAATATGAGTGTATGTGTGTGTGTGTTTGTGTGTGTATTGAAATGAGTGCAGATTGCTAATATACGCAACGCGCTGCTAACTTTGATTTGAGAATAAATTATTTTGTTCATTTTTGGCAAGAATTCTGGCAAAGGTAACACGGCGGCGCCAACGCGTGCTAAATTTACAATACTTTTTATTTTGAATGGTTTTTCTTTTTTTTTTTTTGGAACTGAGTTCTTGCTTGGTTGAAGGTGATGATGTTGGTGGGGGTTGTTGCAATGGTTGGAATTTAGCAGTGGGCAGCGGGTTGGTGTGTGGAATGTACCTTTTTGCTCGCGAAGAGCTAACCAGAAAGTTAACTTGAACTTAAAATAAAAGTTTTTGCCTTTTTCTCCCCTCTTTCTCTCCCTCTTACTACCTTTTGGTTGAAGTCAACTGGTCCTTGGTTTGGGTTTAAGTGGGAAATATTTAGTGGGTGGTGTTGGGTGAATTTTGAATCGTAAGTTGGTTAGGGGCATTGGAGATTTTTAGCGTTGTACAAAGTCAAACATCATAAAGTTCGCTACGCCTTTTTGCATATTTTATTTGCGCTCATTTTCGAAAATATAAGGAGAAACAGAGTGAGCAAGAGAGGGGAAAAAATAGCAAAGAATAAAAATAAAATAAATAAAATGGAAGCTGAAAAAGTTTTGCTTTGGTTTTGTGCCATTGCGTTTCAGTTCTACTCCATCTTCTCCCACTGCCACTGCTTCTGGATCTGCTTCTTCATCTTCATCTACTGGTTCTACTTATTCCACTGCTTCTACTGCTTCTACTGCTTCTACTACTTCTTCTGCTGCTGCTGTCAAGGTTTTTTGGGTTTCCGCGTCTCTTTTGCAACAATTAAATTATTCAACCGAAATTTGTTCAAGTCTCCAAAAGTCACGCGCACTTGACGGCCAAAAGGAAGGCAAAAACACTCACACATACACACACACACACACACCAACAACAACATTGAGAAGTTGTCGTCAAGCTTGTTGTTATTGTTGCTAATGTTCTACTCAATGTTGTTGTTGTTGTTGGTACTTTGCTTTAGTGTCTTTTATGCTCGGTTCAGGTTTTATTTTCCAAATGAAATGAGTTTCAAGTGCATTTGGCGGCGTTTCACAGCAGTTGTTGTTACTGTTGTTGTTGCACCAACACACCAACAGAGCAGCAGCTCAGCAGCAGATTCGACGTGCGCCTTGTTTTAGAAGTGGGCGTGGCAACAACTTTACCCGGTGCTACGTTTGCACTACCAGCAACAGCAGCAGAAGCATTTGCCTTTTGTTCTTTTTTTTGTAGTTGTTGTTGTTTTTTGAGTTATTTTTTGCTGTTGTTGTTGTATTAAGCATTTTAATGGAAAAGTTTTGCAGTTGAAGGCGCTTTTCCAAATGATATTTTAAAAGCTTTTCCATAGCACAAAAAAAACACAAAAAATATATATATATATATATATCCAGGGAGATGCAAGCAAGTTGATAACCAATTAAACAATTTGCGAGTTTTTCTGGCAAATAAAATAAATTTCTCATATTTATTTTTCAAATTAAATCTAGTGTAAAGGGATCTTTGAGTTGTAAAATTGCTGCTATAGCGATATATATATATAAATATTTATATATAATATGGTTAGTAGAAAGTCAGCTGGAAGCAATCGTAGAAATATTTTACGGGCATCTCCTAAGGACACCTTTTGGTGGTACATAAAACTATCTTATAATTGCTCTATATATAGATTGTTTTTAAATATTTACTATATACAACAACATTTACTACATATAATATATATATATTTATTTAGTTAAAAAGTAGCACAATTTCGAATAAGCCCAATTATTATTAAAATTGGTATAAAATTTGAACTAAAATTTCCAATTTTAATCATTTTACTGTCTTAGAAAACTTTTTACTTTAACAATTTCATTGTTTAAAAAGCTTTGGACTCTTGTTAATATATTTGGTAAACTTTTGAGTAAAAATTTTATTAAGAGCTTTGGCAATTATTTTGAGCAATACCTATTTTTTCATATTATTTAAAGCTGAAAATTGCTACAGAGATCTGTTCTATTTTAGCCATATTAAATCTAGAACTAACCTGTGGAATTTTTGATGCTTTAGCTTTTGTTTTTTCACTATTTTCTATGCTCTATCATTTTTCTTTTTATAGCATTCAATTCGTTATTTTTTTTCTGTTAGTCTGCCGCATGTGTCAGACGCTTGCAGTTGGTCTAAACGCAGCTCTCAGTGTCTGCTTGAATCTGCTGCACTTAAGCTAACACATACAAACACACACACAGACACACTTCTTTATGCTCTTATCGTGTTTTGCATTTTACCAGTGCTTGTACATTCTTCAGTCACCTAATGGTGCATCGTCCTTTTAGGCCTATTTTTTGCTCAATTCTCAGTTATCCTTTTTTTCCAGCTGTCAGCAAGAACAGCTTTGGTTGTCTTTAAGTCGCCTTTTTTGAGGGTTTTTTTTCATTCATTTCCATTTGCAAAACTCAACTGAAGTACAGCTTAACACTTCTGTGGTATGTATACATGTGTATGAGTGCATGTGTGTGTGTGTGTTGTCTGTTATGTTCATTGGCTGACAAATGAAATTAACTTTATTTGCAAATTTTATTTATACGCTTCATTAAAACTTTAAGTCTGTTTTATTTATAGGCGATCGGGGCGATATTAATATTTATATATTCTTTACCCATACATATGCAAAACATACTTATTGTTGCTGCATGTGTGTGTGTGTTGTGGTATATGTTTTTTTTTTATTATTAATATGGTTATTATTATCATCATTGTTGTTGTTTGAATGACCAAAACTGACAATTGGCTTGGCTCCGGCTTACGGTCAGCGATTGGCGTCAGCAGCGGCAGCGGCAGCGGCAGCGGCGGCAGCGGTGTCTGTTGTCATATAAAAATAGCACTCAATAAAGCATATATAAGGCATAAATTATACACTATATATATGTATATTTATATTGTTGTGCGTTTTTATTGAACGTTAACAGACGTCAGACCGACAAAGACAGCAAGCATTACCTACCAAGTGAGAGGGAGACAGAGAGAGAGAGAGAGAGAAAACGCTCACAAATTAAAGCACTTGAAACTTTAATGCAATTTGAGCCACTCGCTGTCGGCTCTAGGATTTTTATGCGCTATTCAACGTTAGCACAAACTACCAGTAAAAACAATATCCAGAAGAAAACAAACATAGGGAGACAGGCAGAAATGAAAAGAGAGAGAGAAAGAGAGAGAGAGAGAGAGAGAGAGAGAGAGAGAATAACAATAGGTACATTTACAGTCAACAGTCAAAAGTCTAAAAAAATTAATGAGCGCAATAAACATTTTAAGTGGAATTGTTTGTGAAGTTGTTAATTTTTAGTGCAATTTATTTTGGCAAGTGTAATAAAATTGTTTGAAATTGGCAAAAGGCTTTTAAGTGGCCATAAGCGAGTGACTGAATGAGTTAGAGATATAGTTATATAGATATAGATATAGATATACTTTCCCTTACTTTCATTCAATACTTCATTCGTTCTTCTTCTCCGTTGTGAGCATCATAAATAATCTGTTTACAAGTAAGTTACGCAGTTAATTTCTCTGTGCCTCTTGTTGCTCCTTTTGTTGCCCTTTTAAACTAATTTCCCAAAGGATGGCCAGGACCAAAACACTCGCAACTCCATTGTCTGACTAACCATCTTCTTCCTTCATCCAACCACCCACAGGGCACAGTCCCAGGCACGCAGCAGGCACCAACCAGGCCCAAAGCCGATGCGTTGCTTATTGTGTAAGCCAGGCACGACACCTGCCCAGCCATTTTTGGTTTTCGTCTAGTTTTCTGCACAAAATTATTAATATTTGATGTTGGTACTGCTGCTGCTACATTCCCACTACTACAACCCACGCTTCATTCTTCATTCGTTACTGCTGTTGCCGCATTCAGTCAGTTCCATATCCGTTGCATACTTGATGGCGCTTTCATCTCGTTAAGTGCTTAAAGCCTTTTACTCTTGACCGTGTATGTGTGCGCTATATATCTTTCCCTCTCTCTCTATGTGTGTGTGTGTGGGTTTAAGTGTTAGTGTCCTTGTGCTGAAGCTTCCTGTCATATTTGTGCAATCTGGTTGGCGTTTATAGCATTAGCGGTTACCAATTTGTGGCCAGTAGCTAAAACACGTGCCAAACTTGAGACTGAAAAGGTCTAAACTAGTCGACATACTTGTTGGCTTAGGCTGCTTTAAGCAAAGCTTTCAAGTTGTCTAAAGGATTCAGTCAATTATACCAGGATTTCATTTGCTGCCCTTTATTGTTTATGGGACTGTTGTAAACTATAATAACTGATGTTTATCACCGAGTTAGTTAAGAAACTATCAAGGAAAATGTCTTGCTTGACCTTTGCCCAAAACACCCTTTACAAAATATGAGTATGTCCTTTGACATTTGAGCCAAGAAACTCAAGCATGATTTCTTCATATCAACTCAATGCTTTACAAACATTTTTATTCTATTCTCCCATTCTCCCTCTACATATCAATTGGTTGCAACTATTACGCAATTTTATAACTACATTTGTGGCAATGTCCTTGAAGTGGCACCTTCACAAATAAATATATGTATGATATATGTGTCAGTCGCGAGCACTTACATATATGCCACATATTCCTCAAATTTGACACCCAGCAGGTCGCCTTTGGGATGTCTCCTCAAGAAGCATTGGTTTGGTTCCTGTGCACGCATAGCTTAACAAAGAGTCCGTTAAGTTTTCCTTTTGCTTTTGCTATTAGGAATCCCTTTTAATTTCTTTCTCTGTTCACACACACGCAATGTAGCTCGTTAAGGAATTTGATCCTACCACTGGCTTGCCTAGCTTTTTTGCCACCTGCCACCTACCAGCTGCTGCCTGCTGGTTACTGGTTGTTGGTTGCTGGTTGGTGCCACATTTGTGGAGGCCATTGGGTCTGAGTTCCTGACGCAACAGCAACAACGTTAGCCTTGGTATTAACACTTTGTCATGTTTGCTAAATGCTTTCTGAACCCGCCTGGTCGCAGTCTTAGGGCCAAGCCAATACCTATATGTACGTATGTGTGGGTATATAACTTACGGCTTAGTATGCGTGCGCAAACGTCAGCAATTAGTGAATCGGGGGGCGGCAAACATTTTGATATTTCTTAACACGGCCTTTGATTTCACTTCTGATGGATTTTTTCGTACTCAATAATGTTTATTTATACATTTATTGCTTATCATAGCAATCGATATTAACTGCGGCTACAGCAACAGCAGCAGCAGCAGCAGCAGCAGGAGTCGCAGCAGCAGCAGTAGGAACAGCAGCCAGTAGGCCAAGAATAAATAAGGCTTAATTGTGTGTAAGCCTAACGAAACCCAATGGCAATGGCTGTTGCTATAGTTGGATCTCTCTTTGCATGAGGCTTCAATTTCCCCACCCCGAAAAAAGGCTGCTTTATGGGATCGGGCAAAATGCGGGCCAATACCATTTAAAGGTTATCCATGGCATTATTTTATCAAAGGGAATTAACACGCATAAACAACAGTAGCAACAGCAGCAGTAGCAGCAGCAGCAGCAATGGCTCCCTTATCGTACGTTGCAGCAGTTAAACGCACGCACGCGCCCGCATCGCGTGTTCTGTGTGCAACAGCAGCAACATCACGCATACGCCATGTGAGCCCCATGAGCCATGTGAGCCCTACGCTTTGGACTGCGCAATGAAAGCTCAAATAAATATTTGTGCCCCATCCAAAAACACAAAAAAAAATACACGCACACACACGAATTTCGAGTACAAGTTGAAGTTGAAGTTGAAGTTTGGTGTTTGAGTTCAGCTATAGGGCAACAAAAGGTTTTAAGAGGTTTGTCTACAGTTTAACCCACTTATCGATACACCAAAAAGGTGTTGCTGCATTGTGTAGCAAGTAGCGAGTAGCAAGTAGCAAGTGGCAAGTGGCAAGTGCCAAATAGCATTTAAGCAGCTTAAGAGAATGTTCATTCAAGCATTTAACTGCTATAAATCCAATTAAATAAATAATATATATATATACGTATATATATATATATATATATATAGATTGAAGCGTGTTAAGGCAAACTGCAAATACTAATGAAAGAATTTTGATAAGTTTTTCTTATATTACGTATACGCCTCGAGTTCATATATATATTTATATATATGCTAATCAGACGCACGCTCTGCAGTTAAGCTGCTATAATTTATCATGAATAGTTAGCGACCTTTTTTTATAAACTATTTTTTACGCTATTTTCTTTTTGTGCTGTTTGGATTGTCATAAGCAGACGTCGCCTGCCAGTTGTGTGGGCGTGGCCAATCAAGGGACATAGTTGCTGCTGCTACAAATTGATCATAATCTGTATGCCATTTATCTTACGACGAGCGATACAGACAGAAGCCACTGGCAGAGCTGTACAGGATTTGATATAGTTGGAGCTGGGGTGGACGGTTGGATGCTCGGACGGAAAAGGTTTGGTCCAAAAATTCCACTGATGGCATTAGATGAATGACCACGGAACTTCGCACGATTGGGCAGCCGTATGAATGACACGGTCTGAATGGATGGCTTTGTTTGTATAGATGAATTGCTTGGCCCGCAGCCGCCAGCCAAAAAACAAACCCAACAGATCCGTTATCCTTGATTTTCTTTAGTGCTTTGCTGTTGTTGTTGGTTATCCTTGTTCCTTGTTGAGGAAATATTCCACTTTTATCTGCATTTTTTTCTTTCGTTTTTTTATTTGTGGGGCGATGTGCTAATTTGGCAATTTGTTTATCGATTTTGTTTAGCTGGTGTTGTGTGTGGTGTGTATGGTGTGTTGTGTGTGGTCAGCAGACGCTTTCCATGAAGTGTTAGAATCAAGCGTTAAGTGACCAATAAAAATCACTTAAGCTTAAGTGCTTGTGCAACAGAATCTGTTGAGGCGTAAGTTTTGCCAACATCATTTCTATTTTTTTCCTCAATAATAATATATAAAAGTTCCTTAAGAATCTTATATGAACATTAACACATGTAACTAAGCTGTAAAACTTTTCACTAAAAGAGATTAAATTAAAGAGATTAATTTATTTAATTTTATTCAATTTATTTATTGACTTTCAGAGGGTTTTCATTTCTTGCAAATGCTAAAAATCTTTACTTAACAGCTTGTTGCTATATATATATATATTTATATATGATAAATCGATATACAATATTTGATTCTCGCTCTCGTATATTATATTCGGAATCTTCTCATCAAATGTAAATTTTTGACAAAACACATTGCAGCCACATAAAAAACAACATATGGAGCTGAGTTTTAGCTGCAAAGTGGAACGTTTGTTGTGCGGTAGCTCAAAAATTTGCTTAACACATTGAAAATCAATAGAAACACTTCACATACTCTTCCTTTTCAATATGTTCCGGCAATATATATACATATATATGTATACATATACATATGTATATGTGAAATAAAGTCATTATTCCAGTAGATTTGCTGCACTTGCTGTTGCTGTTGCTGCTGTTTGCTGCTTACTACTGTGCTATGCGTCAGCTTGTGTTTATGCGTGAAGGGGTTGAAAATGAAAGGTTCAAAGTTCAAAGACGTGGCTCAGCTTTCGCAATTTGCCACTTTAAAGGCAGCCTCTTGACCCAACTAGGCAAACAACCCAAGAAACTCACCCAAAAAAAAAATATATATATATATATTTATATATGTGGCAAAGCCATGCAGCGATTTGCCGCAACATTTGTGTGACACAAATTTTGTTGAAGAAAACAAAGTAATACACACAGTGGGTGGGCGGAGGCATTGTGGGTGTATCGGATATGTATATTTTGGTATGAGTGCCATGGGTGACATTTTATGAGCACGCTATGCACATATTGATCAAGTGACAGGCTGAGTGACAAACAAACTGCCAACTGGCAACTGGTAACTTGTAACCAGCAAGCAGTAAATAGATGGCAGCGATGCGGAGAGTGGAGGGACGTAAAATGTGAGGCAGCAACTGGGCCTATGCTTATTATGCAAATATGCAGGGCAAATTGATTCGGTCGATTCAGGCGCAACTGTGTCAGCAAAGTCGAAAACAAAACGCGGCGTATGCGCAATTTCAACAAAAGGCTCAGCAAAATATATGCAAATATATCGCGCATACGCCACGTAAACAATATAGAAAACGAAATTTTTTTCTCTCACTTTTGCTATATTTTTGCTAGGCGAAAATTGAAAAGAAATTCCACAAGAAGGAATAAAAATGAATGAGTGTGTATATGTGTGTGTGTGTGTGTATGCCTTAGGGCAAATGAAAAGATGAAACTTGAGGCACACCGCCAATTGGCCAACAAATCGACAACAACTTGCCGCCTCTTGCAGCCGGGATGCCTTTAGAAATCTCGACTTAAACTAATTTTTCTGCATGTTGTAGCATTGCGGTTGTGGTTCCTCGTTTCATAGTTGTTCTTGTTGCTTTTGTTGTTGTCCTTGTTTCTGTTGTTGTTGTCGTTGGCAGGCAAGTGAAGTTGCTTTTGAATATTTAATAAGCCACGGAAGCCAAAACCGCGAAAAGAACTGCCAGCAAAACGAAGGTAAAAGAAATAAGGAAACGCCGAAACTTAATATACACTTTGAATAGAATTCATACAAAAAGTTATTAAATGAAAAATTAAAGAATAGTGTGGCTGCATATAGAGTGTTTAAGGATAAAGCAAAACCACTTTTAAGTATGTTTCTTAAGGATTAACGAGGAATAGTAAAAGCTGCTGTGTAAGACTTCAATTTGTCTGATAGATTTAATTGAATATTGAGTATATGTTCAGAAATATACCTTGAACAACTCAATATTCATTTAGGAGTGTAAGTTTAACCTTAGTACCATCGTTATTGATACTATTATATCGATTGAAAAGGATATACTAAGCTCTAGTCAATCCTTAACATGCATTTCTATACTTATTGCAATTGTTTTTAAAGTGCAATAAGACCCCATTTAGCTAGGGCATATGCACAACAGAAATGTTACGTAAACTTCTAAGTTACAGATCTACACTCTCACCCACACCCACACCCACACACACTCACACACAGACAGACACTTACAGACAATTGCCCTGAGGGAAATATGAATGAACACGCAGTTTGTCACAACAAAAGCCAACCAGGTGAGCTCTTGGCTTTGTCGCTGCTTTGTTTGTGTGTATGTGTTAATGTATATGTGTACTGTATGTGATGGTGTGTGTGTATTGACAATGCGTGTTGTGGCCATTAAGGGACTCGCCGTCCGCCGTTCACAGTTCGCCCTTGCCGCTCGGCATATTGCCAAATAATTTGTACACAAATTATTGAACGCAAATAAATATATGAGCAAAGTTTGCAATGCTTTTGCAACAAGGGGCATGCCACATAAATAAAATTGCGACAAAATAATTATAAAAAAAAATAAAATAAAATAAAAAGTTAAATGAAGCAGAATGAGATGTGTTCGTGAAGTGGCAAGAGAAGCTGTTGCAATCAGTTTTTCGATTACAACTTTCTATGCGCTTCGCAACAGATATATAAAATTGGCAGCACTGTCCACGCCCACTAAATTGGATACTTTTATGCGTGTGTGTGTGTGTGTATTTGTGTGTGTATGTGTGTGTGTGACCACCTACACAATTTCAACTTAATGACACAACAATCACGAATGCCATAAAACATTTTATATATCCTTGAATCCTGCCCCTCTAGAGCATCCTGTATCCGTCTCTGCATTTGTGTATTTTATTTTATTTAGAAAACTATTTTTGGTTGAACGAACGCTGAAAATTTTTTGGCCGTTTGCTGTTCGGTTTTTGGCCCTGTCCAACTCGGCCAGCCACATTGTTATTGCCGTTTGGCTTTTGGCTATTTGCCGTTGAAAGTTTTTCTATTATATTCAAATTAAACTTTTTGCAGCTCTCCTCAACCACCCATCGCGTCCTCCACCCACCTTAACACCCACCTCAGTGATTTGAATCAAGAAATTGTTGCTTCAGGCTTAATTTTTGCCTGTGTTTGTGTGTTGTGTTCTGCATGTGTGTTTTATCTATACGTATATTTGTGTGTGAGTGTGTATTTTATTGTAGCACATTAGATTCGAATGTTTGTCTGACGGAAATTGTGGCACGTTCCGTCATTAAGCTGCCGCCTGACACTGCAATTTCGCTTAAATTTACCCAAAAAAAAAATAAGGAAAATTTATATATAACATTTGCAGCTTTAACCTACAATAAATTTGCAGCTCAAAAGTGGAAAAGCGAACCAAAAAATTAAAAAGAAATAAGGAAAAAAGAAAAAATATTTCAGACTGCAGTAAAATACAGTTAGAAGCCGCAGCATTTAGCAAGTTATCAGGCACTTGACTGTAATTCTATTTATTGCTGCATTTGCCATTAAGCTGACTCTGGCACTGGGCTAAGAGTTGCGCTGCAGGAATTCAGTTTGGCCATTAAAACAAGTACAGTTCTTATAAACAAGCAGTTAGTAGAAATTTGAGTTAAAGCGTTTTCCAAAGTAAGTAAGTGAAATTTGGAACTAGTTGAAAACTAATTAGAATGAATATAGTATACTATAATAGGAACTAAACTAAATCTAAAGTATAACTTATGATTTAGATATATATTTATAGACTTAATAATATATTTTATAGTGTTTTTTATTGGTCTGTTGTCAGCTGCTGCCGTAATTGTAGCTCATTTGAACAAGCTGCTGGTATATCAATTTCGAGTCAATGGCCCTGGCCATGGCCAGAATGCCTTAGCAGGACTTAAATTGCTGCTGCTGCTGTTAGTTTTATTGTTCTTGTTGCTGTAGCTGCAGTTTTAACTGCCGTTTTCTCTAATTTCTTCTTGCATTTTGCCATTGCCACTGCCATTGCCATTTCTTTAGCTGTTCTCTCTGTTGGCCATATTCTGTATAGGGGCTTTTAGCACTTACGATTTTCTTTAACTATCGCTGTCTGAAGGCAGGAATAGTCGATTTACCAGCCTCAGAAGTTTATTTAGTTGCTCAGCAATGTTTCTTTATTCATGCACACACACAAATATACACACACAGAGCAGTATTAAGAGCGGGTTAAGGGTGAGCAGGGTATGTGTAGAGGAAAGGACTTACACTGACAGCCGTCGTCCATATTTCTTATTGATTTATCTGTTAATTAAAATTCTTAGCACGTAAAACTGGGTGTGTGTGCTGCTTGAAGGACATGGAAATGAAAATGATGGTGAGGGAAAAAGAAAATGGAGCTGGAAATGGCATTGGAAATGGATATGGAGATGGAAATACTGCTACATACAATATGAAGTGCTGCTGCTGTTGCTATTCCTGTTGCCCATGTTGCTTGCAACACGAATTGTATTTCGACTACATGTCTTCAAATTGCAATGCCAATAAGTATATACAATTGTGTGTGTGTAGTGTGTGTGTGTATATGCGTGGATAAAGATACACTGGTTGCCTTTTAATTTGATCAAATTGTTCACGCCTCCAACTGCCGCCCATCAGCCCATCAGCTATGTCAGTCGCCGCAGTATTTGATTGATTTCTCGAGTAAAAGCGTAAAACACAGTAAAAACCCAATGCAATAATAATAAATAACATGCTGAAAACTTTCAGCTGCTGACAAAGCAAATTTACATGCACGCACACACACACATACACAACTGTACTCAATGTTTACAACTAGCCACACACATGTATGTATATCTATTTACTTGAACATCATTCTCATACCTCAAACCCATTCCCCATAGTGATATTCCCATTTTGATAGCCCTATCTGCAGACAGGGCAAACAGACAGAGACATAAGCATATTACAATATTACGCTGTCACCGGAAGTAGCAGTAGAAAGAAAACAGAAAAAGAAATATATATATATATAAGGAATAGAGAATGAAGAAAGGAGAAAGTGGAAAGCAAGCAGATTGTATGCGACAAATGGCTGATAATGTTGCTGGTAACCAGGGATTGAGAATGAAACTGGGACTGAAAATGTGGCAGGAGTTCTGTTCTGGGTGTTGGGTATTTGGTTTTGGGAGTTACCAGCTGGGGCAGTGGGGGCTAAGAATGGTAGCACTAGGATTTACAGGGGTTGCCACTGTTTCGACATGATGAGCATGTGGCTTGCCCCACAAAGGCCCACAAGTCGCAAGGCAGGCTCTGTTGATGCGGGCGCGTGGCTGCCGCTGCCACTGCCGCTGCCCGAATAAAGACGGCCTGTCTATGACTGTGGCATTATTTTAACATTTTATGCTGGCACAACGCAAAATCTGACAGTTGACTAGCGTACAAAATATGCTACAAATACACACACATAAATATATATTTATATATATATGTATATATAGTCACACATTACAGCTGACACATGGCAAATATTGTATTACATAGAGAAAGAAAAACAGGCGGAAACGAGACTGGAAAGTGTTAACTGTGAGTTGTTGGCCTTTACGTTTGGGTCATGGTGTTGGCGTTTGCGTTGACGTTGGCGTTGATATTCAATCAGTGACACTCATATATTCATCATCGTCATCACCATCATCATCATCAGTAGCAAGAGCAACAGTAATAGCAACAGTAGCAGCAGCAACATCAGGCACGTCAATGCCCCTTATGGTTGCATGCACCTTTGCTCTAATAATTGGCCAACCAGCTCACGTAGTGAATCAGTGATGAATGTTTTTATGCTTATTGTTGAGTTCAGTGAGCGAAATGAGTTGTTTGTCTTCTTGCCTCAATACATGCATGACTTTATCTACGTGTGTGTGTGTCGATGTGTGTTTAGTAAGCGTAAAGGTGCCGCCTGCTGCCTATAGAGCAACAGCCATAAAGCTAGAGAGCATAAAATGTGTAATTTTGATAACCTTCAAATATTTATAAATAACTTTGGCAAAAAAAATGAAGCTATGAAATGAAATCTAAGAAGAAGAGTTTCAATCTCTTTGCTTAAATCTCCAACTATTCTTGAGTAAAGTCGAACATTGTTCCATCTATATATTTCTTTTGAGTACCATAAATACTCTGATACATAAGAAAACATTTTCTTTACTTTGATTTTCAAACCTTTCTTCATAGCAGTTAGAATCCTTTTACTATGTTTAACAGGACCTTTCATTTCGTAGTCCAAAGTTTTATTACTTTAAATGTAGTTTAATTTTATAGTTGAAGCACTTTAATTAGTTGTGGAGTGATGCAACATGATGCAAGTTATGTACAAGTTTAAATTGATATTTAATGGGTTTGAGTGCACTTTTATGTATAGAAGCAATAAATTCTTGAAAAATAACTCATACGACCCATGGTACAGCAAATATTATTGTGGCCAAACTGTTGCACAAATATTACTAAATTGTCATTGCAATTTGTATGAAGTGGGTATACTTGAGGGCTTGAAATGTGTGCGGCAGCTAACAGTATGCAACCGCAACTGTTGCCACAACAAGGGTGTCAGGTAGTTGAAGCGTATATTTGTGTGTATGGGTGTGTGTGTGAGTGTGGGAGGTTTTATATGAAAATGCATTTGCAATTTGTAATTTGTAATTATGTATTAACATTCATATCGAAACTGCAGCAACGTTGTTGGCACATTGTGGCAAGTAATGGCCGCCTAACATTGCCTCAACGCAGCCGACAGGGTGCATCGGGTGCATATAATAAATTAGGTTGATTGCCGTGAGGATTGCAGCCTATGCACAATTGCTAGTGATTTGTATTTTGTTTTGGTGTTCTTTTTTTCCAAAGAGGCCACAAAAGTCACAAAGCAAATGGAAAATGGTATTCAAAAAGGTTAAAGTTTGTAGGGTTAATAAAAGAGAGAGCGTAGTAGGGGGAAGAGCATACAAAATGGTTTTGTTTTGCGGGCAAACAGCAAAAATTGCTCAAAAAAGCAAGCCAACTCTTTTGGAATTTGATTACCGCGAGCTTTGCCGCTGCTTCCTGTCTACCCGTCCGTCTGCCCATCATCAATTATTCAAGCCTCATCATCAACGGGGAGCTGGATGTGGAGCTGTAGCTGGAGCTGTGCTTGCCCGGCCGCCCGCGGGCAACAATTGCAATAATTAGCGCATGATTTAAAACCGTCAGTAATCATCATTACCGTTGTCGTCATCGTCATCGCTATCGTCATCGTTGTCGTTGTCGCACTTGTTGTCCTTCTCGTTGTCGTCATCGTTGTTGCTTTACTGTTATTCCTCATAGTCAGAGGCGGCATCATTAACAAAGGCGACGGCACCGCAGCGAAGGACCGCAGGCATTTCATTTCAGTTCGTGAAAATTTCAAGTGAAAATGCTCTGCGGTGGCCGCTAATGACGATAAATTGCGTCGCGTCGCGTCGCGGTGCCCAACAACAATAAATAAGTACTGGAAATACCAGTATAACAGTATAACGGTATACCACTTTACAACAGCAAAAAATAAAATAAAGGAACAAACCCCTTTACGGAGCCTGCATGAGATTTACCATTTTGGGTAGACTGGGATTTACAGCAAAACCGCCGCCAAATGCCCAATGCGACAGTCGAATGCATCAGTAAGCGGCTTAAAAATGCTGCGCATTGCATTTCCCTCCTATCCCAGTCTCCGTTTCCCTCTCTTATGTTCTCATTCTACTTTTTGTTTGTTATTTTTGATGACATTTGCTTTGATCCTTCAAGTTTAGTTGCATAAACTATAGTGAAAGCGTTGCAATTTCAATCCTTTATTCAGACCATAAAAATATATTTATAACTGTTAATATCTATAAATATTTCTCTCTGAATTTTACTCAATTTTTATAACTATAAAGTATATTAAATCTTATTCTGGTAATCTGTTCGATCTACCTTTGTGTTCATTCATCAAGCTATTTTACAGTAATCCAAGTAACTCACAGAAATTGCTTTTAGTATTGAATATAAAAATTCTAAAAATAATTAAATTCAGTTTCGGCCCAGCTTAAGCTGCTCTAACATACATTTGGTTGCACTTCAGTTGGCTTATTTCATTTCATAGATCTATTTTTTTTCCTGTGCTTTTCCTTTTTTTAAGGGCAAGTTTTTTCCTCACACATTCCAAGGCGCAAGGCATTGACTAATAGTAGATTGTATAGCTTAAAACTTAAGCTTTGGATATTGAATTGATACGCTTAAGTCTATTAGCAGGGCATCATCGGCATCATCATTGGCATTGGCAGAGGCAATGGCAATCGTCAGCCGTAACACGTAGTTCCATAAATCGCTTCAACCAACCACCAATCCCTCTTACCAAAGAGTACAAAAAGAAAAAGGCAGAGTCAAAGGCGTCTGAAGGGGCATTTGCCAACTTTATTTAGCTACTCAATCAGGTCCCGCAAACAACAACACTTCAGTTACAAGTTAGCAGTCAGTCGGCCGGCCGGCCAGTAGACCAGTCTTGGCCAGTTGGTAAATGGCAAACAGCAAACGGCAAATAGCAAACGGCAAAGTAAATAAATGAAGGCGAAGCTTCGCACTTTTGTCACAGCTACGTTTTGTGTCACTCTCGCCCCCTTTTTGGGTCATATTGAAACCCATTGGCCAAAGCTCCATTCAGTTGAGTTCAGAGTCACCCACTTGGTCAGTCACTTGTGCTGCACATTCAAGTGTCACTGATTTGAGGATAAGCACTTCACAGGCAACTTGATAGCCCTGCTGAATGAGCCCACTCAGAGGGACAGAGTCCACTCGCCGCATATACATTCATTCCCTCAGTCAGTTAGTCAACCAGTCAGTTACACAGTTAGTCAGTTAGTCAGTTAGTCAGTTAGTCAATCTCCCCTGTTGTTGGTCAGTCAGCCGTAGTTGAAAAATAACACAGTAATCGTAGTAGTAGTAGAAGTAGTAGAAGATTTTATTCGAGTGGCACTCGTGCAAAACGAACTAATTTGAATATATAAAATCAACAACAATAACAACAAATGCAAGAACAAGAAGAAGGGGGAAAACAAGAACAAGTCAAGTAAGAAGACCCACAACAGACAGCAAAGGGCACACAAACAGGCAGAAAAGCAGCAAACGACAAAATTGATGAAAACAATAGCAGTTTTATTCCTTGAGTATCCTTTGTGCAACTATTGAATGGGTCACTTTAATTGCTTAAATTTAAACATTCACATAGCAAACACACGCACACATGCACATACTTTACAAAGTGACACTCTTACACACACACACACACCCATAAACAAATACCCAATCGGTTCATTTAGTTTAAGCTTATAACCATAATACTATTCGATTATGTTTGCAGTTGACAAAAGAATTTTAGGATTTTTTGTATATTTTCTAAGGAATTTATCAGGTATTTTTTATGGTATTTTTATACAACGAAACTAATAAAATTAACTTACGGAATCTCAAGCAAAATATGTCAGCGACAGCAACTCTCAGTCAGATGAGGCCATAATAATTGTTGCCTTTTTTTTAATTCATTTGGTTTACCGTAAATATGAATGTTGTTGCAACTGTTGCAAGTTGTGTTTTATGTAAAACTATATAAAAACTATTTAATTCGAAGTAATCATTAGGCTTATGGCTAAAAGAGCTCATTATGAGACTTAATTGATTATCTTTGCCTGAAAATCTTTTAATAATGAACTCCCCTAGCTAAAAACATGGCTTTAATTAGATTTATTTTGTTGCGTCTGGCAACACAGCAGCAACACCAATTATTCAGCTCAATATTCCATATGCCACCACAAGTAATTTGTGCAATTAACTAAAACACTAGAGCACCGAATCCCCCTTTCATTCCGCACTCAAAAAAAAAGAGAGTCAACATATATAAGCCAGCATTAGCTTTGGGTTCAAGCCAAATGCATTGAACCGGGCCATAAATTGTGAACATGAACAAAATGGCAAACTGCTAAAAGCTGCTTGCTCTTTGGGTTAGAGACTATTCGATAAAATTTATGCTTCTAACAGAGTCGCACATGCAAATTAGCAGAAGCCAATGCAAATATTAAGGCTTAAACTGTAGAGAAACAGCAGGGGAGAAGAGAAGACAGTAGAAGAGTAATGCTGAGAGTGAAAGCAAAACAGAGGGGGATAAAAAGGGTTTTTATAAAGAGCCCACTAATGGGTTTGAGTTTGGGTTACCAACTTTATTCGTGGGGAGTCACCGACTTGGATAATGTGGCTTTGCGGCTCTGGCAACAACTGTTGACAAAATGAAATCAATAAATTCAGCGCAAATCAATTAAAATACACGATAAGTATATGTGTATGTGTGTGTGTGTGTGTTTTGTATTTGTTGTGCAAACTAAAATATTTGTCAATTTGTGGTTTTGACAAAATTAAATTTGTTATATACACACTAACACACTCACACACACACGACGCTTAGCAAGTGTCAAGCATAGTTTGCCATTTGCATGTCTAATATGGTGTATGTGTGTGTGTTTGTGCGTATGTTGGGGTTGAATTTATTGTAATTTATTTATATGGCTTATTAAAATTGTTGTTACTGTATTATTTAATTAAATTTTTGTCAAATTTGATTTGCGTTTGCCATTTGCAAACAAACTGCAAAGTACAAACTTTTGCAGTTAGCTTTTAGCTAAATATAAACAAATTTGTTTATTTTAGCAAATGTTTTTTGTTTATTAGTTTAAGCTTAAACCCATAATGGACATAATCTGCGAGTATAAAATAAGTACTATACATTTTACATCCGGTTTGTAGTCTATATGAAATCAGATTAAGCTTCATTTATGCTTTTTATAAAAGACTTTTATATATGCTTAAAGCAGAGTTTCATATGCCAGAAATCAGTGCTGTAGATATGTTTAAGATTAACACACGAAGTTGTAAATAATATGGATAAGAAGTTAAAGCTACAACTTCCAAACTTCTAATTAATTATTAATACACACAGAATATATAAATATTTTCGTTCCAGCGGATCTACGAATTAAACTAAGAATTTAAATTTAAATCGCTAACTTGTTAAAGTTTCATTAGAAAATTCTAAAAGGTTGCCATGCGGTTCAATATTAATATATATATATATATATATATATAGATATACCTATCTAAGCAAGTTGCAAATTTCTGCAACAAGCAGCTGGCGACCCAGCGGGCAATTTGGTGTGTGTAAAATTTGTAGCATACTTTTGAGGGCTTTTCAATTTGTAGTTAGCCGCAGCTGTTGGCAGATAATAACAGCTGTTGCACTCACCTGTGTATTGCTTGGACTTCTATTATATGAATGCTATAAATGAGTGTGTTATGGCAAGTGTGTTTTTTAAATACAATTTAGGGATATTTTTCAGTTTGAAGCTTGAAGTTGAAGCTGTTCTGTGTAATCACGTTTCGTTTTATTATAATAAAATCTCAACTTGTGCATAATTAGTTAAATTTCTGGGTAATTGTATACGTTCAATGTACTCGCTCTTCATACACATACACACATAGAGAGCACCTCTGCACTGACCTCGTCTAATTGAAAAGCCATTAAAAAGCTTTCAGCTGCTCATTATACATTTAAATATTTGTGTGTTTTTATTTCGGTGTTGCTCTCGGCTCGCGGCTCGCTGCCCTATGCCATGCCCATGCAGAGTATATGCCGTCCCATCTCCCTGTCGTGTGTCCTTATATACAGGATGTTCTGCTTATTTTAAAAATTACATGTGTATAAAAAAGTTTTTTACAAAAATGACAAAACAAATGTAAAAATTTATAATAAAAGAGAAAAAAATAAGCAAACACGCACACGGATCAAAAATTCTGAATACTTAAAATGCATGGAATGCATTTTTTTCAAGTGTGCGTGCGTACATGTGTACGTGTGTACATATGGCGAGTTAATATATGTGAATACATGAGCCTGTATTAAATATATATACGCATAAGCCGTAAACTGATGCCAAGGCTTATAATGTGAAGCTTTCTGGCGGCTTCATTAGGATAAAATTTACAAAAAAATTATATGCAAGGGTTAAAGTACTTTAATCAAATTGATAAATCATTGTCAGAGAAAAGGTTACCAGGCAGGTATAGCTACTGTTTAGACCGGGCTAAGAGTAAAAGTACAGTTATATCACGTCAACGGCTAAAACTGTATATGATGGATATGAGGGAATCTTGCAGCATATTGTGGTACTCAGAGCTCAACTTTGCTGAAAGCCTGAGAGTTATAGAAAAGAGATTTAAAATGGCAGTTTGCTTGTTGATGCTTTTAGGAGAAAGCGAATAGTTTTCACTTTGCATTTTGTTGGAAAAGACAACATGTTGATGCCATTTGCCAGCCACACGAATGCGTGAAGCCAATAGCTATGCAAACCCCAATGATTAAGCCACAATGCATCACGCAAGTGGCAAATAGTAAGTAACAATTGGAAAGTGGCAAGACAAGAGTCTTGTGGTGCATCGCGATGCTTATAAACTATGTACAAAATGGCTAAAAGACCTGAATGCTGGATAACGCTAAGAAGGATAAGAGTAAGGTTGAGCATCAGAAAACTGAGAGCACATACAAGGGGTGGACATCAAATATTTATGGGAATAGTGGTAAAGGGAGGATTACACATGCTCATACGATAAGAGAGCAAGATTGAAATAGAAAGACAGAGAAAGAGAGTGTAAGTAAGTCAAGCCGTGCAGCTCATGAGAATGCTTAAAGTCGAATTATTGCACTTGCTTTGAAGCAGGGAACGTCTCTCAGTTTGTTATGGCATTTAAGCCATATTCTCCATATTCGTTACCATTTTGCTTTTGCTTGTGTCTAAATGCGGTTTGGTAGGGTCTTAATGCCAAGCAATTTGCGTTAAATGCGAAATGCAAAAGGGATTAAAACAATGTTGCATTTCTAATTGTTTTAAGCAGCCAGCAAGGCTAAAGCTAAAGCTATAACTGATGCTCATGATGATTATGCTGATGTTAATTAAGATGATGCTGATGATGTTGATGATGGCAATGACGTTGGCAACGACTAAGCCGCACACATGGCGTATGCACAATACTCCAAGCTTTTGCCAATTGCAATTTAAGTATTTTCTATTTATTGCACAAGTACCCAACATACACACTCACATATACAGATATAATAGCATTTGGTAGTGAAGACAATTTCGAAAACCGAACGCAAAGGCAAACAAACAACTGCAGCTGCTTCAACACTCCGACTCAAGACTCAATTTGCACAGCTTAAGTTTCATAGTTGCAATTATGAGATTATTAAACGCACTTCCCTTGCCCCTGTATGTGTGTAAGTGTTGAGTGCTGTGGCTAAAGCAACACTAAGTACACACATTTCACTGTGGTCTTTAATGCAAAACAAGAATTGTTTTTTGGCTCTTTTTAGCTTTTTGGCTGCGCATTAAGCATACGCCATGTTAAACGCTTTGTCTGAAAATACTTTGCAAATGCGCCACAAATGGTCATCATTTTAAATGAAAAACAGTAGAAAGAAATGCCAGAACTTTCGGGACATACAGAGCATAACAGCCATGCAACACTTGACTGCACTTGCAACACAGTAAAAGTGCATTTATTTGGGGCATGTAAGCGGAAATTATTTGTATTCTAATTAAATCTGGTTTTGAAGTTTGTTCTCTTAAAGAGTACACTCCTAATTGTGTAAACGTATACAATCTGGCTTAAACTATGGCCAGTTACGCATTAATTTGAAATTTAATATCAATTACAGAGCACAATGCAACAAATGGAAATGATTTGAATTTCAAATTCAATATTGGTCAATCATTTGATATGTAATTAATTGTGCAATATTTTGGTATAAACAGTTGTTGAATAAACTTAGAAAGAGAGATAGAGAGAAAGAGAGAGAGGGGCGTGGCTTTTAGTATTAGCTTTTAATTATGCTGGGTAAAATGATCAAATGCCGTTTAGCATACACTTTGGTTAAATTGCATTGCATTTAGTAAAGTAACCGCAACATTTGGAATATGGTCAATAACATTTAGCCACAAAATTATGAATTGCTTTGGTTTTGGCCCACTGACATGCGGTTCTCCATGTAGCTGTACAATACGAATTAATTGCAACAATTTATATATATATATATATATTTATATATATATTTATATATATACTTTAAGGTGTCTTGTCAAAGTGAATCAATGTAAATGAGCTAATTACAATGCTCAATACAAAAGGTGTGTGCATTGCTGTGCTCTCTGTATTTATATATGTGTGTTTCTAAGTGTTTCTGTGTGTGTGTGTGTGCCTTTGTAACTCTGATTAATTCAAACACAATCACAAATTCAACTAACCAACGATATGCGGTATGACTAGGCAGGAGGTTTAAACCACTTCCTACAGGGTTTTAGGGTGACAAGCAAACAGCTCAAGCTCAAGCAACTGATGCGCCTCAATGAACATTATTGTACATACACAAACACACACACAACCAGACACATACACACATATATATATACACATACATTGTGTACCCAATGCAGTTGACAAGCATGTTGCATGTACATTGAATTGTTTTGGAGACATTTTAATTAAGCAAACCAATCGACAGCCCAAACGACTGCATTGCAATCCAAATGCTGATGATGTTGTGGCCATTGGCCTCAGTGGTCGAATCCAGTCTACACTTTCTGCCAGATCGAGGATTATGTATACTATATATGTACATATGTATATATATAAGTTTAAGATAACAGCAAAGTTCATTGAAATTGCTACATAAATAATTTTAATATATATTTTATATACAAAAAGTGACTGAACCTTTCACTAATTTTAAATGGGAAACTTAATATTTCACTATAATTTCAAACATTTAATTTAAAACTCAAAGTGTATCTTTTAATTCTCTGCCAAAAGTTAGATCAAAGGCTGTCAGCAAAAATGATTTGAACAAATTTTTACTGAAAACTGCTTTCAGTTCTATGAGCAGAGGTGTAATTAGGTCTACTTAAATGCAGTCAATCGTTTAATGAATGTAATTTGCATTAGAAATGTTTTTGTTCAAAAAGGCAGACACATTTTTGGCTGTAGAAGTTGCTTATTGGCCACTGGGATAACATGACTAAAACCAAAATAATGCGGTCTTGTGGCCAGAAATCAAAGCAAAGTGCCAAGATAAAGGCTATATATATAAATATGTATATACGATCATATGTGAATATTTTGTGTAGCAGAAATATGTATTTAATTTGTGAAGCATAAAATCATGTGGCAAGCAGCAAACTTGCGGCTTTTACAATGGCCGCAAAACTTATTAAATAGTTGAAACAAAATGTTTGAACATTTTGGTCTAAAAGCTGTCCAAACATCTTAAAACTAATGGTTAAAGCAAATTAAATTGCCCTGCTGCTGGTTGAGTTAGATTTTATTCTAGACTTAAGTGAAAAAAATTTAACAAAATTAAGAAAGTTCCTTTGACTCCGCCAACTGGTTTGCCACAAAACACAAAGAAACGAAGGGCTACCACAGCAGCAACAAATTTTTTGAAAGGGAATATTATTAGCATAGTCTCTTAACTTACTATTCTATTATTATGGAATGTAAGTGCAATACTTATAAAAAAAAGAAAGAAAAATAAAATTCGAATTCAAAGCAGCTCGCAAAAGTTTTCTGTGAGGAAAGGCAGCTCAAATTAAAAGGAAAAACAACTAAAGATAACTTGAAGACTGCAAATTGTTAGATGTTTATTACTTGAAGAATTGTAAGTGCCAGTCTTCTTATTTAGAAGATTTACATAAAGAATCCAGCATTAAAAATAGAAGCCTTTGTGTGATAGATTTGTGAATAAAAGATTGCAATTACTTTAGGTCGAATAAATATTGTGAGCTAATGAAATTGAAGAATAAAAACTCAGTAGGAAAAGTATATATAATCCATTGATTCCATAGTGCATCAATAATATTTAGCTATATATATATAATATATTGATCGATTGGAACATTAATATCAAGCATCAAAGCATATAAACATTTGATGTGACAGAAGTAATAAACGATGGCAAATAATTGTGGGCACCATTTGTAGTAATTAGAAAAATTAAGCAGCCTCCAAGATATAGTATATGTAAAGTAATGGGCGTGTCGAAGGAGCAGTAAGTTTCCAGGTTATAACTGTCTGTTGGGCAGTTGCATAGCAATTGTCACCTGTCACTGCTGTCTGCATAATTTGCATAAAGATAATTGCCTTTAATTTAAAATACAAAGGCAATAAAGAAACGAAAACATAATTGCACAGAGCAGACACACAGACACATACACACGCACATACAAAGAGAAAGACACATGCACAAACACACTCATACACAGGTAGGTTAAAGAATGCAATGGCAACTTTTACTTGATTCCATTTTTGTATTATTGACTGTAGAGCGAGTCCTTGCCATACATCCTGACAATAGGTTGAGCTGCTGCTGAGCTCAAAATTGAGGCTGACATTCCTGACAATGCTGTCGTCGCCGTGGTGAAAGGATATTGGTGATGTAGTCCTTGTTGTTGGTATTGCCCCGTCGATTGTCATATAGGGATTTAATAATCTGTCCGATTTTCCTTTTTCGCCTTTGATGACAATTTGAGCGCCTTTTCATTCTGTTGATTTACATTTTTGCTTATTGTTTTCGTTCCTTTTCAATGAGTTTTCCCCTTCTTGTTTTTATGTACATAAACGAGCTCACCTTGTCTCCTTCTTTACACAAAAGAAAAAAGTAACGAGCAAAGGAAATGCCAGAAATTCATTTTAAATGATTTATTAACAGTGCCAAGGACAATTATATAACAATAAAATTTCATAACGAAGGTCAAAAAGGTATTCAAATGTTCAATATGTTAAGTAAAGATAAAAAATGCATATCTATAATTGTCATGTGTCCTGTGAATATGTCAGTACCAATGGGAATAATCATATAGAATATCAAACAAACCTTAAACAGACAGCAAAGAATATTAAGTGAGAGTAAAAGGACCAATTGAATCTTTGCATTGAGTGCATAATAAAGTCAATGTGTCTGCCATGTCCTTGGGCCAATAGAAAATAGCTTCAGCTTTAAATGCAGATTAATCTGAGCAAATGTGCACATAAAACAGCCAAATAGGCAGTGCTATGTGCTGCTAAGCTTATAAAGGAAAGCTTTTGAATATGCACTTAAAAGGTCGTAAAAACTTTAAGTCAGTTTTATTATAGTGGCAGCATCTAAATTAACTTTATAATAAAACAATTTTAAATTAAATGACAATTACTTAGCATAAGTGGGACAAAGACAGAAAGAGAGAGTGAGAGAAGGAGAGAAAAACAAAAAAATTGTTAATTAGAGTAAAAGGGTAAAACAACACACATATATTAAGTTTAAGTTCGATTAAATCGCATTAAAATTCCTTTAGACTCTTGCAACACGTTCTATATTGGTGGCACTTTCAGTTCATGTCATTAGCTTTTAGTTTGCTGCATGCAACTTGCAGTTGCCGTTTAAGTAAATATTTGAAATGTCAAAACCATTACCAGAGATCTCAATGGGACACCAAAAACATGGTAGCAACTCCATTTGGCTGCGTTCGATTTGGCCGGAAATTGCACTGTACTCCCGAGTATTTCAGCTATGCAACAGTGCAACATTGCAACAAGGGCTATAGAACATAGTGCTGCACAGACTGCACTCTACACTCTGCACTATGCAATGCAATTTCAAATGCTTTCGCATTGACTTTAATATGGCGCTGGCGTTGTCCGTTGGCTGCTAGCCGCTGGTACTCCCAGTGCGACCATGTGGCGTATACGCAACAAATTGACATGTACCGTGCAGAGTGAACGTCAATTTAACAAGTTGCTTGTGTATATGTATATAAAAATATATAAAAATATAATATTTGTCTCTTTTTTTTTGTGAAATTTACTAAAGTTTTTGGGAGTTTTTATAAATTTTTTCGCCTTATTCATTGATCGAAGAGCGTCGCAGACAGTTTTGTGGCTTCTATTGCGCGTCTGTTGGATGCAGAAAGATAAAAAGCAAAACAGCAAGATAGAGGAAAAGAAAAGAAGTAACGCGTACAACTTATTGTTGAAGGAAGTTTTCAGTCACTTCTGACAGCTTTGCTGGTTATTCTTACACTTCCTTTGGGCTTGAAGCTCTCAGCTTTTGTTGTGTAGAGTCTGTTGAGTGGATGAATTGAACCTTTGAACTATTTTGCTTCTTACACAACATTCACACCAGTTGCCACTTGTGTTATATCTATCTGTTAGTGTGTGTGTGTGTGTGTGTGTGTGAGTGTGTAAACCAACAAATACACCAATATAAATGTTGATTCAACGGATTCACTTAACTTCCGGACTCTGACACTTGTCCGGAAAAGTTACAACTTTCTTTTTTCCTCTTTGCTGGCTCTCTTTGAATAACACTTTTAGCTACTGTTTTGACCCTGATATATATAGATATATATCCTTTCATAGATAGATATCAATTGAAGGTAATTAGATTCAATTTGCCAACAACATTTTAAAGCAGACAACAAATGACATTAAGTATACGTTTTGTAGTGTAAATTGCAACAATGAGGCCAATTTAATGGTAATTTATTTTAATTAAAATTTCACTAGCCTCTGGCGCATTTTTGCGTGATTAAAAAGTTAACAGAACAACGACAGCAACATCAACAACAATAGCAATAAAACAACAAACAACAGCAACAATAACTGTTTTCCGTTTCCATTTGAGTATCATAAAAATAGCTCACGTGTCACGCCCATAAAACTCACACATAAAACAACAAAAATAACTATAAACATTGCAAGAACAACACTGAAAACAACAGTAACAACAACACCAGCAACAACGAAACAAACACCGAAAAAGCAAATTTAATTACAAACAAGCAAACATTAAAATTTTGTAATTTCATCATAAAAATTTTGTTTGTTTTTATTTTTCTCACTCTTCTCTCCTTTGTCCCACTCTCTCTCTATTTGGTATCTTCACCTGCAGAAGCTACACTGAATAAAAACAGGATCAGGACACTTACATTTACCTTCTTGTATTTCCTCAATAAAAATTCAGCTACAGATTAGCCAATTCCTTTGGTTAGACAATGTGTTTCACACAAGGCAACAAAAAGGGGGGGTATGTTATATGTCAGTGAACGGTGGGATGGAAGGGGGCAAGGAATGAGAGTAGAATTTGAAGAAGAGTCAAATTGCGGTTTTTAATTACTTTATTTTATTGCGCAAGTTTTTGGCTTTGGCGCGTTGAAGAAGAGATTTCACAGGACATAAAATCTATGCGGTGTGAAATGGCAGTCAGGACAAAACCGGACAGCGTTAACATGCCACTTGGACATGGCAGTTGCCAGTCATATTGTAGTTGTACTCCTTGTTCTGGTTGTTGTTGTTGTTGATGTTGAATCAAACTTAAAAGCTGCCTGTGAATCGGAGAGTTGTACTGCATTGCTGAAGCTTTGTTCTCCCTCTCTCTCTCTCTTATTGTAAACAGTTCATTTTACATTTTCCTCAGTGCAGGGCAGTCGACACAACATGCGTTGCCATTTGTTTTGCTAGTTCTACTAGATGTGTATGTGTGTTTGTGTCTATGTCCAGTAGTTGGTACAGTGGCACATGACATGTGTCACATGTAGCCACACCCACAGTAACATTCCCTCACACACAGTAAGTAAGTCATAGAAAGAAACTATCGGATGAGAAGGTTGCGCAATAAAATAATCTATTCATGGCATTTAAGTAGTATTTGTGGGTAAAAGAATATAAAATAATGATATTACTTAACAAACAGTTTTAAATATAGTAAAATTTTCATAGAAATTTAGGGGGAAAAAAAGAATATGCCTAAAATTATTGATAATATTAAGGAAAAGAAATACATATAAAATAGGGATAAATTCTGAAATTAAGAAAAATGTTTAAATATAGAAAAAAAAATGGATAATGGAATTAAAAAAAGAAAATTGTAGGGAAATTGTTGCATTACATAAAAGTCTGCGCTTCTATGGTAAACCTAAGGATTCATTTATTATGAAATCCAGCAGCAGCTGCAAGGACTGTCAGGCGCAGTCAGACTACAACTGACACTTACAGAATCTTTTGTATGATGCATATTGAAGACAGAGAAAGAGGGATAGTGTTAGTGAGTAAGAAAGAATGACTTGTAAACATGCATAGTTCTCACATATCTTCAGTGCTATTGTACAGTTAGTTGAAAGAATCCCTTGCATAATTGCCAGCTGTCTGTCAGTATATTGAAATGCATGTAGAGAGTTGGCTAACAGCTGCTAACTGTTAACTGGTATCCAGTAGCTGGTAACAAATAACTGGCAGCTTCAACAATGCTACACTCTCTCTCGTATTTGTCAATTAACGTTTATTGTTTCGAGCCATTACTATCTTTTTTAACTCGTACATCTTTCAAGTCCTTTAGATTTTTATTCCCCTGAGAAGAACTTGGTAAATTTGATATGTATAAATTTGTATTGTCATCGTTTTGGTTTTAGTTTTGCAAACGCAAAGGACATTGACACTACCACTGACATCAGATATTGAACCGACAAACTGCAAGTGCAACTGCAATTTCAATAGCAATAGCAAGAGCAATACTAACAGCAGCAGCAGCAGCAACTGCAACTACAACTGCAGCGTTGCATTTCAAATTTCAATTTACCGACAACTGTTTCGATTGTTTACATTGATTTATTTACGTTGTTGTTTATGCGGTTTCGCATAGTCCTGGGGCTTTTGTAAGCTCTTCGCTGTTCTCTTCTCGCTGCTCGCTGCCCCACTGCCACACTGCTGTTTCCCCTCTCTAGCTCTCTAATCCACTAATACTACTGCTCCAGCCGGCTCTGATTCGCAGCGCTTCATATCGATTTGGTACGAATTTCTCCATACTATTTTTTAATACATTTCTTTTCTCTTATTTTTTTTTTTTTTGTTTTTTTAGTAGCAACAACAAGAACAAGAACAAGAACAATAACAACTGGCAACAGGGGTATTGAAATGGATTTATTTGGTTTGGCAAAATATTTGGCAAGTCCTGACGCACGGCATTTTTATGCTGTTGTATATGTATGTTATGTTATATGTTGTGTGTTGTATGTGTGCGTGTGTGTGTGTGTGTGTGCATGTTAGCCAATGGTTTTACATCCAATATATACAATAGTTGCTGTTTACATTAGTGCCAGCTGTTGGGCGAATGGGCGTGACAGCTGCCAACCAACAAGAGAAAAGCAGCTCAAATTTCACAATAACAATAAAAAAAACAAAAAAAAGGGAAAGCATTAAAACTATCTACATTGTGTATACTGTCCAGGCTTATTTTGTACTAAGTTTGTATACATTTATTTAGTTGTTTCTAAACACAACAATAGAATATTATTTAGCACATTCTGAACAATGTAACAACGTTTCAAAACACAATTTTAAATATTATTTTAACTGCATTTTTATGCACATAAAATGCATAATTTTTATCTTGTTTTTACATCAAATCATTTAGAACTAACAACTGAATTTAAAACAGCAACAAAAATATTCATAAAAGCTCAATAAAGTTTTACAAAATGCAATTAAATATTGTATATAATAATAATATCATAATATTTATTTACAACAATCAAATTAAGTTGCTAAAAGAAAGTAAAAAAAATTACTTAAAATATATAAATGTTTTCTGTTATGTAATTTTGTTTATTGTGATCAATTGCAACTCATAAGATACTTTAAATGGATATATATAATATTCATATAGTATAACTGTTAACTGCAGTGCAATTTTAAGCATATTTGGTGCAGGTTTCCAAGCATTTAATGATACCTAAAATACAGTAAAAAGTTGTAAATAGTAATATAAATAATTGTTGCATATATCAGGAAAAAACATTTAATTACTGAGTTAAACTTAAATATAAAATGCCACAAGCAACTGTACTCTTCTATTGATTATGTGCAACAATCGAGGTTCTACTATACTGATATTATTATTATTATTCATTCAGAATATAAATTTTATAAACAAATTTTTATACCAGCGACTGCAGCATATAGAAGGTACACGTAGAGCAGACCGCTGCAATAGCTCTACTCAAATTCGAACTATGAATTCGAATACTGATTTCGAACTTGAGCTTAAGCTGAGCGAACGTGAAGGAAACCGAATACTCAATCGTATGGATTGACTGCTGCTTCGAACATGTTCGATTCAAAGCTGGTAAGCAACGTGATTTTTACCAACATATTGTAAACGTGATCAAACGGTTAAAGTTGCTTCTTGTCTCAGGCTAACATTCGAACACCGCACTCCATCCCCCCTTCGCATGCACAATACAATGTTTTGCTACAATTTACTTTGTTTCAGTTTTAGTAGAAAACTGTAGAAAATCTGAATAGAATTTTTATTTAGTCAAGGTTAAAGGCTTTGCAAGTATAATCATAGAGAGAGAGAATAACTGTCAAAGGAGTAGAGAAAAAAGTAAAATAAAATTTAAAATAAATTTAGTATTGTGTTTATTATATTCCACCTGAAATTTAACGATTACCAAATCTCCTAAACTATTACTTAAAAACCATTTTATAAGTCTATACATCAAATTGGTATTTTATACATCGTTTTACAAGCTGATTAGTGGAATTGCAATAAAATACAAACACACATATACAGCCAAACATATAAATATATATATATATATATGAATATATTCATATGCATACAGAAAACACAAACATAGTCGGACTTTATATAACTTAACTGATATTTGAGCTCCATTTGAGGTTAAAGAGAGGATAGAATCATGTACCTGTAAGTATTCATTGTGAATAGACTTCAGTGTCAGCTGACAAAATCTTAGTTTTATTAGTTTTTGGGAGAATTTAAATGTGAGTAACTAGTATAAATTGAAATCTTTCAGCTTCGCAAGGAAAACGGATCCAATTGCAAGTATGCACAAAGATACCGAAGGAATTGATATAGAAACGGCCACTGAAGTGGATGAACACTCGGATCAGGAGGATGATGTTATGTCCGTATTTCAAAATGATATCAATAAGCATGACAATGTCAACAATGAAGTGGACGATGAGGATGAGGATGAGGATGACGACGAGGATGAGGACGAGGAAGAGGATGAAGATGATGAGGATGAGAATAATGAGTATGATGATGAGAATGCGAATGCAAATGATGCAGAGGATGCGCAAGAATCGGTAGTATCAATGCTGGCCAGCGGTAGTCGCACTCTAGATAAACGCCTTAATCCTCATGCACCCGATTTTGTACCGGGCATAACATCCCGCTTGCTAGCAGCCAAAATTGTTAATGACTGTAAGTAAATATGTTCCATGACTATTTTGTTATCAAACTTCGCTTTAGATAAGTATTCAGTGGCAGGGTATAAACGTTGGAGTAATGCAGCTGGTGAAGATACATCATATGGACCGCGTTATGATAGTATTTGGCGTGAGGCCAATGCTCAGATTTTGGTTCAAGGTCAGGAGGTGATGTCACTGCCTGTTGCTGCTTCAGTTGCTTTTGCAAATTCTGATATGATAACTGGTAATCATTTAAAGATCATTGAAAGCATTGGCGACGTGGAGCAACTGCAACAACAGCAGCATCACTATCATCATTATCAACACCAGCACCAGCAACAACAACAACACCAACACCAAAAATTACAATCAGTTAAAGATCTATTCAAGAAAAATGATAAAAATATCGAACAAAAATCTAAGTCCAATAGAAAAGGACGCTGCTGTGCCTGTGTACTCATGTAATGGTTCTTATGTTCATTTATTTTTAACAGTTGTACTAATTAAAGCATTCAAGTCCCGCTAAATATCAATTAAAGTTCTTTAAAGTACATCAAATTACTCACATACACCCACACATAGAACATATTACACTTTTGGCTAAATAGGTTTCCCTTTCAACATAAATTATAGCCTACATTTCAGCGAAAGCCCGCAGCTACTTTGTTCTGACTTTCTAATGATGTTGAACATGCATTGAAAGTTTTGTCCTCTTGCGCGAAAATTGCTGGCACAAAATTTAACTTTTTGCCATCACCTTCTTCATTTTACAGATGTGTCATTTTGTGCTGTGTGCCCTACACCTGTCTATATAGTTGGCCGCATCGTTGAGTTGCCCTTAAGTTGCAACAGCACTTGCACCCTGTATTCAACGTTTTGCATCCTGCATACTGTATCCTGCATTTTCTCATTGTGTCTTTGCTGACAAGTTTTTGGCTAGGTGCTGCTGGATCCCGGCACTTTTGTTTTTGGGCTGCTCATAAGTGGCTTAAACTGTAGCTAACTGTATGTGTATGTATGTGTTTATAGGTATGTCTGTGTGTGTGCAGCATAATGAGAAAAGTTTCGTATCTTTTCATGTCTCATTTAGAGCTGAAAGCAATGTAGGTTGAATTGTTGTACAACTTGGTTAAACTACATTACCACCAGCAGCAGCAGCAGCAGCAGTAGCAATACCAGCAATAACAACATCAGCAGCAGCTCGTTGATTGCCTATGCAAAAAGATGACAGAACCAAAATGGACGCAGCTGCCCTCTCGGTTGATGAGCGTCGAGACTTTTAAATGATTAAAATGGCCTCGCGGCCAAAACTGCAGCTTGAGTCACTCAGCATAGTCACTCAGTCAGAGTCTTTGTCTCTCACTCAGTCGCGCGACAGTCTGTCAGAGAGAAAGAGAAAGGGAGAGCCAAAGAGTTTGTTGATGCAGTCATATGAGCGCAGCTGCAAAATTTGGCGGAAACAATTACCAACTTGTATGCAAAAGTGCAAATTGCCAGCAAGCAACTTTGCTCAATGTCACACACACAAACACATACATAGACACATGTATAGGGAAGCAATGAGGCACCTGTGCCACAGCAATAGCAACAGAAACAGCAACAGCCACTGTCATTGTGTCCTGTGTACAAGTCGTACTAGTATCTGGTCCTTTTGGCAATTTCGTGCAGTTTTGCCTGCTGTTTGTTTATGAAACAAGTCACGTAAATGTCGTCGCTCGCTGCGGGGGCGTTGAACTGAGCACACTGTCTAAATGGGCGTGCCGGCACCTTGTGTTGCCAATTCTTGTTTCTGTTGTTGTTGGTATTGTCGTTTTTGGGTGTTACTGTTGCGTTTGTTGTGTGCTATTGTTGTTTTTGTTACTGTAACGAAACGATTCTCTTTGCCACTTTTCGGCAAATCGAAAACGTAGCAATTGTCAAGTGGCACGTCACCTGCCAGCCAATTGGCCATGGCAAATTCCCTACGTATTTCTGTTTTCCTTTCTAGGCCAAAAACTTGGTGATCTTTTGCTCCCTGATTGTTGACATTTTCTGTTATTTTCCTTAACTTTCCTTTTGGTTAGGTTTGTTTCTTTATGCAACTTGTCCCTCCACATACAACATAATAAACTTAGATAAACACAAAAAGAAAATAAAATAATATAATTCTATAACAAAAAACATTTGAACTGAAATTTTATGTTTCATAAGCCACAAAATAAAATAAAAAATAAATAATATTAAAACCATTTATTATTTATTATTTATGCAACGATTCCAAAACACAAAAACAACACAAAATTTTGTTTAAAGAGACAGACATAACACAAGCTGCAACGATTGCAACATGCAAATGTATATAAAATATATATATATATATATATCTATATACATATATATCTGTATTTTCGACAATTAAAACATTTTTGAATATATATAAATGTATTTTTTATATCTGATAATAAATATCATGATGCAGCATTTATATGACAACCCATTCAATAATAATCAACAAATTTTCTGTTTTGCATTTCCTTTTCTCAAACAAAACTACAACTTTAAATGGGTTTTATTAACGAAGCGTTAAGGCTTACAATAACTTTTTGTGTAATAAATTATACAAATTATAAATATATATTACGGCTTCCCAACCTTTTATACTATACTTTCACCAGCTGCTTTCACTCTTTATTTTATGCTCTGAACTGAGCCGCTTTTAATGTGCTTTAACAAATTCTGGTGCAATTATTACAATAATATTAAATTATTGTTTTATACTTAATTTTAATATAAATTAAGTGGTAGCTTATAGTCGTGCCACATTTGGTTACACTGTTATTTGAAATTTTGGTGCCGACAGACAACTTTTAGTTAAATTGAGCAACAAACACGTTTGGCAATAAAACTGATTCCCCCCATTATGTCCCAACCCATTCCCATACTCCAGAGGTCTCCGACCAAGCTAGTTGTACCCTATCCTTACTATTCCCCCCATACCCCGCTACCTTCTTCTCCCCTGTGTACGGACTGTATTGGCCCGAAAATGCCCGCCGCAATGCGCTGGCGGAGTATTCCACATTCTAACAGATTTATTTCACTCGAAATAGTTTCATTTTAGTTGCATTATTGTTATTGTTGTTATTTGCTGCTACATTGTTGTTGTTGCTATTGTTGTTGCTGTTGATCTTATTGTTGTAGTTATGTAGCTGAAGTTGTTGGCGTTCGCCGAAGCGAGTGTAAAAAGTTTTTCTATTATTTTCAAATTTAACTTTGCCATTTGTTTGAATTCTATGTGAGTGGCTCTACAAAAGGGGAAAACAACAGCGAAAAGTGTTACAGAAAGAGCTCTGGGTTGGGTTATGTGAGGAAAGTTTTACTTTTCCATCAGTTTATATTCATATATGAATTATATAAAAACATATATATTTATCTATATGTATTTATTTATCGATATGCCCAAACTTTTCGAATACATTATATATATATATATATATATATATATATATAGATATATCGAAATGTGGTTAAGTTTCAGTTGGTCAAATATATATCGGAAATATGTTAGTTTAACTAAATCGGAATTAAAAGTTTAGAGTTTATAATATTCTATTTGAAATCGGTTAAAATCTTAATTGAAATAACGAAATCAAACTATGTTTAAGTTAGTTTCTATACAGGATACACAGGATACATTAGAGGAATCGAATCTCTGTGTTATAAAGCAAAGACAGTTACTTTTACAGCCTGTTTACAGACTTTTAGTCAAACGTATTTGATTGCTGTGCATATTCACAGTTGAGTCCTGAACTGTCCTTGCACCCTGTGCTCTTACTCTTGATTCTAGCACTCCAATGTCCCTGCCTTGAATTGACGTCTCTGCTCGCTGCACAAAAACAAACATGGCGACAAGGTGACCAAATTACTGCCGGCTCGTGTTGGTGCTGCTACTTTTGCTGTTGTTGTTGTTGTTGTTCTTGTAGCTGGTGTCAGTGTTGCCACCTTGTTATACAAAGCATTGAGCTAAAAAAGAAAAAAAAATAAGTAATCTGTAGTCAAGTAAACCCGACAACGAGAACCCTTTTGCCTACATATACAGACATACATACACAAACTTACACATACAAACAGATCTACATACTTTAGCCATTGCGAAAGCCTGCAGCTTTCTATAGTGCGTTATTTAATGTTGTATAACTTCCGTGTATTTTGTTCAATCTTAACGAGATTCACAAAGGTGATTATGGTCTAGGTATAATAAGATATCCGGTTGAAAATTGTGGTTAATATTCGATTTTCCGTATTGCGGGAATCAGTGGAAGAAATTTGAAAATCTAAAACAAACTCTTACAGCGTACGAAAATATCGAGTCTAGATATTGAGTTTGGTTGCTCTATCTCTTATAGTTTTTGAGAAACAGGTGTTCATACAGACGGACAAACAGACATACAATTGGACAAGGCTAGCTCGATATGTATTGTCGTCCTGATCAAGAATATATATACCTTATACGGTCTCCGATGATTATTTCTACATGTTTTGCACAAATCCATTAGATCCCTTTTAGCCATTTTTAAAGGCAAAGGGGCTAAAAACAGAAAACTAAAATAACGTAGGAAGACAACAACAAGAGGAACAACATGGCCGCACAAACAGTTGCAAATGTTGCATTTGCATGCATGGCCAGACGCTGCCAGTGGCCTCGACTATGTCTCGTCCGCGTCCTCGGCTTGTTATACAGGTGAATGCCGCTGCTATTTAGACAAGTGACATATGCCCCACACACACACTCAAACACACACATAACGCGTATACAGAGCTCATACAACATGCAAAATGGTGTGTCAAAAAGAAAAGCAGAGTCGCTGCCATCTCTGCCTGCCAGATAGTAGCTGACTTTTCCGTCGATTTTCGCGTTGACGTTGGCGTCAACTTTGCGGCAACACCTGCAGCGATGCTGTGCTTAAAAGGAAGCGTTTGCTGCGCGCAAATTGCAGGAAACCGGGCAACGGTGAATAGTGCACGGCGAACGTACGGCGTACGACAAACAAACGAGCAAACAAACACACAGCCAGAGAGCAAACTAAACAACAAACTGTGCGCTCTGTTTTCATTTTATGTTTCTTCTCTCTGTTTTATTTTTTTCTCATTTTCTTTTTTTTTTAACTGCCCCTTAGCCCATTTGTCTACCGAACCCCTCTTGCCACATACTATTTGACACAGTTCACAGAACTTGCAAGCGCAATTTTTTTAGTCCCTTTGCCCTGAAAAAAAGTTAAAGGGTACTAATCGATTTAAGCATAATCGAAAAGTATGTAACATTTAAAAATAATCATCGGAGAACCCATAAAGTATATATATTCTTAATTAGGACGACAAGACGAGTCGTATGAACACCTCTTTCTCAGACACTATAAGTGCTAGAGCAACTAAACTCGGAATCTTTATGTTCGTAATACGAACTTCGTATACAATAAGAGTTTGTTTTAGATTTTTTAATATCCTCCCCTGACCCCGCAATATGAAAAAAATGATTATTAAGCACGATCCGATCAAATTTTTTTTTTTTGGCACACAATAATTAGACCATTCTTGATCGACGTTTTGAATCTCATTAGGATTGAACAGAACACACGAAAGTTATTCAACCTTAAGTATCGCGTGTAGAGCGTGGAGGCTTAAAAGCGCCCTGTAGGACTGTGTGTAAGTGTCCGTTTGGACCCTTTGTCAAAGGAACTCTAGTAGTCGGGTACACCAGACTACAGAAATCTTACTTGTTTTGTTTAATTGCGTTTTTCTTTTATTTTTACCTCATAGAACGGGGAGGTGTAGAGCTGAAACGGCGGCGACAAAGCACAGACGCATCGTCGTTGCTGCTAAGAATCACCCAATACCTTCACACTTTCGTACGCTATACAAGTTTATTTTATATTTTTGAATTTTCTCAACTAAGCACCGAAAAATACGATTGTCAAACTCAATTTTTAGCCAATTAAATAAGTTTAACATTGTTCATCTATTTTTTTAATTTCGTCAATTCGTTATTGAGCACTTAAATAAGCTATATCTTTCAAAATTCTGCATCGATATAACTTTTTATACTCGTAAGGATCAGCACTTTGGCATCAAAAAACAACAAGAAAACAAAAATTGTTTTCTTTTAATTATCAATTTGCAGAGAGATAAAAATTGACAAAATGATCAATGACTCAGATTTGAAAAAAAAAAACCAAATGCATTAGACTAGGACTAGTCCCAAGGACTCCAAAAAGTATAATGTTTTGAAGTAGGATCAAAATTAGTATAATTAGAGCTATTTTAAGTTAAAAAATAGTTATTTTTACCACTAAATCCCTGTTACCTTTTATATATCCTCGTAAACTAAGCGATGTAGCGGAGTGTGCTTGGAGTCAACTTATTTACACACACACACTTTATGTCAACACTTTTCAGTCAACAGTTTGGTAAATTTAAGCATTTAAATAGTGTTATATATTTATATATATATATGGATTCGAGTGTAAACAGTAATAATTCACGTTATATTATATAACTATTAAATGTGTTATTTCTCAAATCAAAAGTCAAACAAACATCAATTACATATTGAAACAAAACACAACAAAAATTTTGTTTGTTTACAAAAAGATTTTAAAAACCAAAAAGAAAATTCCAAAAATAAATACAAGAAAATATTAAAAATAAATCAAAACAATTGCTAAAAGTTTATAAATTTAAAAAATATATTTAAAATATTTCTCCTATATTTATTTTTTGTGGCTACAAGGACAAGAGTTGAAGGACTAAGAACATATATCTTAAACATTAAATTTTTATTTCCTTTGAATTCTCTCTGTTTAGTTGGAGCAGGCTATGCTGTGTTTGGCAATAATTGTATTTAAAGGATTAACAGCTTTAGGTCTGCGGCTTTAGCTACTTTCACACGAACACAGGATAAGCTGGATGGACATCGAGGACACAGACGAAGGAATTGTCGACGACAACGACACCTTCTATGCTTATCTTTACCAAGAAGCTTTGGCCCGACTCAATGCTATTGCCTTCTTGTTCCCCTTATTCTTATACAACTTATAGTCTCTCTCTCTCTTCTGCTTATTTGTTGTTGTTGTTCTTGTTGCTGTTTGCTTGTGCGCTTTGTTTGCTTGTTTGTTTTGTGGTTGACTGTTTAAGTTAGCGCTTTTGTCTAGGCACAGTGAACACTGAAAACTTTTCAGTCACACATGACGCCCCTGCTGTAATTTAAAGTTTCGTTTGTTACATCCGGCACGGATTGCTGTCCTTGCCGCACAGGATATCACAAATTAAATTATAGTCCTGTCTTATGTGTGTTCGCATGTATGTATGTGTGTGTGAAACACACAAATCGATCATAAAATACTAATTACCAACTAGCTGTGAGTACTAAGCACGTTAACACGCTCCCAGACAGACAGTCGAAGCGATTAAAAGCTTAATTATCCCATTGCGACACTTCATTAGTTTTTGGGCGTATAAAATGTGGAAGCTGCTGAATGTTGCTCCATGCCCCATACTACTTGCCACTAGCTTCATGTCCGTTGGCATTGCAAGTTTCCTCTTTCTCTTTTACGTTTATTGCAATTAATTTTCTTTCAGTTCAGTTTCAGTTTTCGCTTGCTTAACTGATTGTGTGCTTGTATATGTGTGTGCTTGTTTATATGTGTGTACGTGCGTGTGTGTGCTATAAGCTTTCGTTGAATGCTTCGTTGAGTTTTTTGGGCAGCTGTTGCCCCAATACTCATGTAAAGAACCCGAAAAGGACCCTCCCCTCATTGGCTGTCATTGCTCAATTAAATTTTGAATTCCCCCACAAAGCATTTGATTCCATTGTTGACCAGTTTTGCTTTCTTATTCTTTTTCTTTTCTTTTTTTATCCATTATTATTACTATTTATTGTTTTTTTTTTTGTGTTATTCTCAGCTAATGGAAATTTCCTGTGCATTATATTTGCCAACAAACAAAAAAATAAAATAAAATAGAAATAGAGAAGGAGTAGGAGAAGGAGAAGGAGAAAGGGAAGGGCAGAGACAGAAAGGCAGAAAGAGGAATTTTAGGTTATTTTTTTACTTTTGCTGCTTTCAACAGATTCAATTTGAAACGCTACATTGAATTAAATAAGTTGCAGCAAAGGGGGAGACCAAGAGAGGCAGGCAGACAGGAAGTAACAGCAGCAGCAGCAGCAGCTCAATGAAAAGATGTTAAGATGCTGGCAAATGCCTAGAAGCTAGAGATGCTGAGATGCCAAGTGATGGCATTGAAGCGTGGGTAACTGGCAGCCGTAACAATAATATGGCCCACAAAATCGCATAACAATGACAATGGCTAAATAAAAGCCAAACAATAATAGTAAAAAGTCGCTGGGCAAAAAGCAACAACCAGCAGCAACAGCAGAAAGAGCAGCAAACCGAATATTAAATGCACTTTTCTAAGACAACAAGCTAATACCTAACCTTGTCAAGGATATGCCTATAAATTGAGCTTAACATAATTTTTAGCAGCTCTGTAGTTATCCTTTTACACTATATATAAACTCACACACACACCCACTCCTGTAATTGCTTTAGTAAGAGTATCTACTAGCTGACTTTAAGTGAGTAAAAAGGGTCATTGTGTATTGTCAGTTGCCTTTTAGAAAGTTGAAAATAAGCTAATGTGCTTAGACTTTCAAATTGGTATCAAAACTCAGTCAATTAGCAGTGTCCTTTCGGGCTTCAGTTGCTGCCCGAGTACTCACTCGAGCAGCCTTAGAGAATATCGACATAAATTATATACTTTAGTTGACTTTATGCATTGCATTGAACCCATTGCATAAATCACTAAATATAAGCTTAACTGACACACACACACACACATACACTATTACACAGACACATAGATCCTTACAATTTCAACTCTCACGTAATGCTTGGTGGCTGCTGCACGATATTTTTTCTCTTTCTCCCTTTTTCTCTTCTGTTTTTTCAGCCTGAGGAGTTGACCGCACAATTTGGCACGTGTGATAAACTCAAAATTGTTGCTGTCAGATTTTCCACCTCTCTATCCCCTTCTGCTGATGTTTTGACTGTGACTGTTAGTGTCAGCATTTCCGTAGAAGAAAAGCAAAAAAAATAAGCAAAAACTTTGGCATATTTTTCCCGTT